>PVJA010021084.1:0-36044 GCA_004027025.1 Myocastor coypus
CTCTCTCTCTCTCTCTCTCTCTCTCTCTCTCTCTCTCTCTCTCTCTCTCTCTCTCTCTGTTTTTTGTAACAGGAATCAAACTGAGGACCTGAGTCTGCCAGGCAGGTACTTCCGCCACTGAGCAATCTCCCCGGTGACCTTTGCTCCTCGTAGGGCTGCACCAAGGGAGCTCGGTGACCTTTGCTCCTTGTAGGGCTGCACCAAGGGAGCTCGTGGCAGTGCTTATTGTGAATGAAACAAGCTGAAACACAGCACAGCAAGAGGGATTATCACTTCCCTGAGAGCCCAGGCTTTCCTCCTCATTACAGGTTGTACTAGGATTTTTTTCTTTCTTTTTTTTTTTCTTTTCTTTTCTTTCTTTCTTTCTTTTTTTTTTTGATTTCGTATTTTTTACTATTATTTAGTTCACAATATGTTTATTTTTATTTATTTATTTTTGTATTTTAGGGAAGGGTCTACAGGGTGTTCAGAGTCTCAGTACTAGACCCGACTTGTAGTGATCCGCTTGTTTACAGCTTCCTAAGAGCTGGGATTACAGGTGTGCGCCACCACGCCTGCCCAGCCTCCATTGCTGGGTCAGTCTACCTGCTTGCAGGCACTTCAATCTGCTGAGCTATTTGGCCAGCCCTGGACTAGGATTTAGAAGCCTGAAAGTGAAATAGCCTGTGGAGTTCAGATGTGTGCAGTTAGCCATAAATTTAAGCATTCAAGTGTCTGTGACTTGATCTTGACTGTATCCGGGGTATAATTGTTATCATTTTTTTCCAGCAGATCCTAAAGTTACATTTTAAAATTAAAGCACATGTCTATACAAATTCTTATGGAATAGCCACTCTTCAGGCCCAAAGGAGACAAACCTCTCAGAACTTCTGGTTAAATGCTGGCACATTACCTAATTTTATTCTCATGAAAAATGTCCCAAGTGTGAAATAAGAATGTTCCGCTTAGAATGCCAACTTCAGATGTTAGCGCATGAGACATTTGGGAGCTGGGCTGGGGGTAGGGACATCAGCCAGCTGATGAGGACGTGGTAAAGTTCAAGAGAGGTTGCCAAGTGTTCTCAGGGTTCCTTCAGACTGGGCTCTAAGCTTAGCCTGTTGTATTCTGTCAATAGGGAAATGAAAGTGAATGGGCGGAAAAGCCTTCTTCCCAAAAGGGCACCTTGGAAAGATAAGATGTATACGTGAGACAGACTAAAGAGAATTAGTATAATGATTGGTGTTACTACCTGTTGCTGTTTGTGTCTAGTTGTCCCCCCAAAGCCTCATGCAGTCATAGGGCAGACTTCTAGAGTTTGTGTTTAACTCATGATACACTGGAATTATGGGTGTGAATATTGCTGGCATTATGGGTATAAGTGCTGCTGGGCTTATGGGTGTGAGTACTTCACCCAGCCTAGGGTTGATAACCTGAGGCAGCCCAAGGGAGACAGGTTTGCTCTCTGTTCCATTGTAACAACATTGCTACTCCCCCCCCCCCCTTTTGCTCTTGATGTTTTGTGCCTTCCACCACCATAAGCTGCTGCCCTCTGTCGTGTGGCACTCTGCCTTGGAGCCAGCTGAGTATAGACTGAAACCTCCACAAACTGGGAGCTAAGTAAACTTACCTTCCTTAGTTTTGGGTTTTCAGTATTTTGTCCCAGCAACAAGAGAAAAGTTACTGTGACTCTACCAGACTAAAACACTCTAGTATAAATGCACAAAGTATAATCTTTAAGTCTCAAACAGGCAGAAATGATGTCAGGCTCACAATTCCTACAAATTCTTGTCTTCAGAGACGAGACCTGACTTTGAGTCAGCATGCCAAAGGGGAACAGAAGAAACACCATCTAGCTTGCTTTCTCATTGCATAGATGTCAGAAATTATCTGGGCCCACAAAGCTAAAAACCTCATATCTTTGCTTAGAGTAAAATCTCCTAGCCTTTGGGCCCTTCCTTCTTTGCACTTGTCATTTACTTGTACATGATTGCTTTGACAAAATATTCTGTGTTTATCCGCATGCAGCACATTGATACCATAGAGTTAGCATTCTGATAGATGATATAGCAAGTGAGTTTACCTCTTTAAAAACAGCTTTTTTATGTGACTTTTGAGCAGTGTTTTGGGGTGAGCAGGATGGTAGTGAAGAGATGCAGAAGAGCTGGCATTTTCACAGGGAACCGCATTGCAAAGAGTCTGGAGGGGGTTGCTGCTGGTTCTGCCAGAGGGAATGCAGACACCTCAGAGGAGAAGTAAGCTTAACTGGACCGGAAAGCAACACAGAGGACAGAATGACTGCAGCAGAATAAAACTGGGTGATAGCTATGTCACCAGTGTACAAAATCAGGATCAAAAGAATCTGGCAACAGATACTGAAGGGAGAGAACATTCTGGAAGAATAACTTTGAGGAAAGGGTTGCGAGCAAGAAGTACTACGGGCCCATCTTTTTTTTTTTTTTTTTTTTTTGCCTAAGTTTGCGCATCAATTTAGAAAAGAAACCCCTAGTAGGAGGACAAAAAAGAGAATTAAAGAGTAGGCTTAAGTGTCCTGAATTTATGCACGCACATGCACAGAGAGAAAGAGAAGACGATGCCAAGTGTGGGGTGATGGGTTGGCCAAGTGTGGGGTGATGGGTTGGCTACTTGCCTTGTGGATTAATTCACAATATATACATCTGTAGAACACTACGCTGTACATGTTAAATATGGGCAACTTTTTCCTCAGGCATAGTTCTCAGAAAGCTAGGATACACTGGAAAATACTAGAGACAACTTAAAGAACTTGAGTTTAAGCTTTCTTTAGTTATTCTGAAATTGTGCACTCTATTCTGATTCTGAGTATATGTGCTTCCAATTCACACTCTAAGTGAAGACATTTAGCAGGCCGTTGGTCGGGGTGGGAGAGAAGACCTATTTCTCCATATTCACACCTGCAGCACCACAGCAGTGGAAAGTTTCGGGGTCTACTGTACCTCAACATCTGGGACCTTTCCTCTTACAAGCCATCTGCCTTGCTGGACACTTTTTGCTGTAAGCAAGGCCGATTTCCAAGTAGCACTTACACTATTAGGTTAAATTTTGTACATCAGAGCATTCCGGGAGACCACATTACCCAGTGGGATTTTACTTGGCAGAGTACATCTTTCTGAAGGAGGAACTGAAACTTTTAAATTAGAAGATTCAGCCAGGTGAGGTGCAAAATGCAATTAATGGACTTTTTAAAACCACACTGGTATCTGAAAGCATTTCATTTGATGACTGTCCAGCACTTGCAAATGTGAGGCCCTAAATTTAATGGGGGAAAAGAAGCTGCCACTGGTCGCTTGCCTGCCTTGCAGCTTGTTGGCAGCAGTACCCTCCTCAGAGAATCTTTCTTCCCCGCTGGAAATGACAAGAGCTGCTAATGTCAGAAAGAACATGTAACTGAAATGGAAAGTTGAGTCATGTTTTGACCACACAAGAGAATGTTACTTCACTAGGACTGAAAGGTGCTCTTTGTTATTTTCATTTCTTCACTGTGTTGGACAGTTTTAACCTTCCTCTTGTGTGTAATCAGTGGATTATCCAAATTAGTGGAAAGGTACCATTTATCTTATTTGCTGCTTTTGTTCGAATTCAGATGTGCAGTAAGGAATATGCCCCTTAATCTGATCCAGTAGGGTCCTATTTACTCTGCATCTCCTTTGAGAAGCAACCGGTTGCATGTAAAAATAATTTTACAATAGAAATAATCTTAAGCCAATATTCTGCTATTTTTCAATTAAACTGTTTCCATGCATGTTGACTTTTCTATTATTTTTCCCATTTAAATACCTTTTATCAAGTATTAACTTGCAAAGGTTGACTTCACATCATAAATATTTTGCAATGTCCTTCTGCCATATCTGATATCACAAAATAAACCAATTTTCAGAGCACTATCAGTGCTCTTAAAGTACTGTCGTACAGTGGCTGGATATCTTCCTCTCCGTGTACTTGCAAGAGGCCGGTGTTCTTGATAATTAGCAGACCATTGGTCACCCTGGAATGAATGAGCGTGGTTTGGTTTGCACGTAGGCATGGATCCAGTGTTATAGCGAGAACGTGACAGCCGCAGCGCTAGGAGGTGGACATACTGAGTGGGCTGTAGACGGTGGAGCATTTGGAGTGTAACTCTTGAGCTAAGACTCTAAAATACTGGGCTGGCCAGATAGCTCAGCAGACTAAAATGCCAGCTTACGCAGGGTGCAGCAACCAGAGTTTAATCCCTGGCATGCCATGTGGGCCCTGTCCTCGGAGCATGCTGAGACAGCCATTGAGTTTGGTCACGGTGGCATGCTCTGGAAATACCAGCACTTGGGAGGCTGAAAACAGGAAAATCCCTGTGAGTCCAATCTGCCCAGTGAGCCCCTCTAAACTCTGCAGACCCTGTATCAAATACGTGTGTGTGTGTGTGTGTGTGTGTGTGTGTGTGTGTGTATAATACTGTAGTCAATAATACTGCAGCCTTATCAGGATTTAGAAGCTGCTAGCCTTTACCTCTTTCCAGTATGCCAGGAGGCCAGGAGAGGTTTTCCCTTTTTTGTGTATGTCTTGCTTTCACCCATATATGTCTTATATCAGACAGGCAGAGGATCCAACCCCTTGCTACTAGCCAAGACTGGAGGACAGTGGGCAATAAATGGAGTCCATCAGAGCTTTGTCTAGGAAAAGTGAGACAGGGTGCTTGTGTATGGTGGCTTTTTATAAATTGATAGGTTTATTGTATTTTGTCATAGCTTGCTAAAAGAACAAAACACAGTGGGAAATATATTCCACTTCATAGCATTTGTCTTCATTAACTATATGAATGACAAGTAAGGGAAGGTTATTTATTTATTTATTTATTTGTTTATTTATTTATTTTGGCCAGGCAAGATCATGAAGTATAAACTACCTACTTAAAAACAACACAAAACATTTTTTTTTTTGGTTCCAGATCCTGTGCTGAGCACTTTGCATGTTTAAGTTTCTGCGACATAAATCATAGTACAAAAGCCAGGTGCTACTGATCACAGAGAGGGACAACCTACATCATGAAAGGTATAGCACAGCAGAGTCCCTCAGCTGGTAAATGAAGGACTCAGGCTTCTTTTATTTCTGTATTTAGGACAGGGTCTACACAGTCTACAGGGTATTCAGGGTCTTTCTATTCCATCGGACTCTTAGTGATTCTCCTGTTTTCAGCCTCCCAAGCGCTGGGATTACAGGCACACACCACCACGTCCAGTCTGCATTGCCCTCTCAGAGCTCCCCAGGGGCCAGCGCCTGCTCAGCACACCAGGGATCAAACCCTGGCCACTGCTCTCTGCCTAAGCAGCTGCTTTAGTCCACTGAGCTTTGGACATAGGCTTTTAAGTCAGTGGAGTTTCACTTTCAGAAACCTGCTCAAAGCTAGATAAGTGGTCCCTGTCAAACCACATAATTTCACTGCATTTGTTTGCTTAGTGATATTTTTAGAAAACTATACTCTCTGACATGGCTTTGTGCCTGTCATATGAAACAGTGCGTAGAATTCTAACATTTCTGCCTAGCACTTCTAGCTAGTGTATTATATTTATATTGCAGCTTTTTAATTGACAGCTGTGCATGCGATGATCAGACATTTTAGAACATTTTGATGTTTGCTTGGACAGATTGAGTGGAATCTAATAATGCTGTAATAACCAACATTCCAACCCTAATATGACATTTCAAACAGAATGTACTATTTCAAGGCATGTGAGATATAACTCATGCACATAAGATATAACACAGAAGATATAGCACAGACACAACTACGTATGTATGTGTGTGTCTGTGTGTGTATTCTTATTGCATATAAGTATAACAAGAATTATATTCTCTTTTTTTGTCTTTTTGAGACAGGGTCTCACTATGCAGTTCAGACTGGCCTTGAGCTCACTTTTGTAGCCCAGGTTGGTCTTGAACTCGCACTGATCCTCCTGCCTCAGCCTCCCAAGTGCTAGGACTGCAGGTGTGCGCCACCACGCCCGGCTTGGAATTATATACTCTCACCATTGTTGCTTGATCTGTTGCATTTTCTTTTTAAATTCCAATTATAGAGGATCTTTAAAAAATTCTTAACCATCTTGGAAATAGGCTGATTTTACATCCTTTCAAAATTGATATATGAGGACTGGGGAAGTAGCTCAGTAGAATAAATGCTTGCCTGGCAAGCACAATCTCCTGAGTTCAGACCCTGGTACCACAAAATTGATGCATGAAATGCCAAAATAGAACCAGAGGAAAGAAAGATCATTGTATTTTAAAGTCATTCTGCTTTATCAATTTACCTTACCTCACCTGTAGTGATGACATAGTTTTGAAGTTGGATCAATTCCTTTATAGCTGAAACCTATCAGAGTCTACCTCTTACAGCTCTGCAAAATGGCATGGGTACTTTTGCCTCAAATGATATGTATACAAGTGCATATAAATTGGAATTGTACCAGTATTTTTTCATGTTAAAATTCCCAGTGTGTAAACCTTAATGATCATTTATTAGCATATATTCTTAAGGAAGTAATTTAGAATTTCTGCACTGATTTACTCACCTATAAGATGGAGATAATAGCAGATAGTCGCAATAGAAATAATGAGAGTTGTTGCAAGTGTTAAAGTTTATGTGTCAGACAGGGAGAAATCCTCCATTAGCACTAGTTGTTACTAATATAGCATAAAATCATTTTATATTTCCTTAGAACTCTGAATTAGAAGACAAGGAAATCCTGTATTCAATCCTCAAACTATTAGTCTCAATATATCCTTATTATGAAGTTAGACTACTTGTCCTATCTCATTAGATTGCTATAGAAGAATCTAATGTGATGATGTTACTGGTGAAAGTGGTATGAGAAGCATAAAGTGCGTTAGTGATATTTATGTTGCATCAAAATGTGAGCAGGAAGAAAGTGAGGAGCAATATTTATACTGAGAGTCTACTTTAAGAACAACAAAGGCAGGCAGGTAGTGATCTGAAGGTTTGGGGAAAAGAGGGATGAACACTCTATTATGGAAGATTTCTGCTTTACACCCACTTGGGAAATAAAAGACGACTTTCAGAAACAACCACAATAGCTAGTAAATGCTACAGTATAGTGGGGAAATATTCTTTATGTTCTGCAGAAGCAGATCTTGAATTTCCACTGCTGCTTTATCTAATCAATTGACATATCAAATGGATGTTATTATGCAACTTTTACCCTTCAGAGAGATATGTAAGCCAGCTGAGACGTACAGCCAGACAGGAGAAAAGTGTGGTAGGAAAAGTTTATGTCTGTTAGCTGAGAGCATGAGAACATTATGAGGAAGAGAGAAAGAAGGGGAATATTAGCACTTGTTGATCCTAGCTAATGAACAGTTTAAAAAGTCGCGGTTCTCATCTGTGAACACACCTAGTTAAAAATCTTAAAAACGATTTGCTAAGTGAATTATTTCTATTCATACTTTTGTAAGTTTTGGAGTACAGCATATTCGTTGTGATCCATTTTTTTTGTGCATTTGGTACAGGGTGTCACTGCTCAGCTTGGGCTCATAGTGATCCTCCTGTTTTCAGCCTCCCTAGCGCTGGGATTACAGATTGCACCACCATGCCATGGGTCAGTGTGCCCGGGAGCAGGCCCAGCACAGCATGTGGTACAGGAAATTGAACCCTGGTCCCTGCACTAGACTAAGCAGGTGCTTAGTCTGGTAAGCTATCTTGCTGGCCCTTCTCCTGGAATCATTAAAACTATTCAGGAATCTTATTCTATCTTCCTGCTGTTCAGAAAGAACAGAATACCTTTGATTAAAGTGGATCCACCCTGTCTCTCTTCTGTCTTACGTCAAGATTAATAAACAATTACAAAGATTGCTAACCCAAACCCAGGTAGCTTTATAATTTTTTTCCTACCTAGCAAATAGCCACTACATTCCTTTTTTTGTTTGTTTGTTTTTAATGTATTCAGTACAGGGTCTGTACATTCTCACTATATAGATACAACTCATAGTGATCCTTATTATTAGTCTCCCAAGCACTGGGATTACAGGTGCACGCCACTATGCCCAGTCTCAATCGCCATCTGAGTGGGACCCCAGAGCAGGGCTGGCACTGTGCACCTGGGATCAAACCCTGTCCCTGAGCGCTGCCTAAGCAGGCAATTTAGTTCACTGAGCTATCTGGCTGGTCCCACACCCACTACATTCTTAACTAACTTGCAATTTATGCATATTGCTCTGAAACTTTTATGTGCATTTTAGAATGCTAAGTACAGAGCAAATAGGAATTAATACATATTGTACTTAATCACTAAAAGTAGATTGCTATTCTTGAACTCTGAATAATATGCAAATTGTTCTTTTGATTGGCTTAAATTGGTTTATTATAATTTGCTCATGAAATAATTATAATTATCCTTTTGCAAACAAATCGGGTAAATATTTTTAATCAGCAAATGCCCGAAGACACAGTGAAAAATCTGTGGAAGACAGAAGCTGATTTATCACGAAGCTGATAAATCTTAAATGCAAAGAGTCCTTCACAACTGGGTATCCAGCTCCACATTTGTAATTTTATATTCTCTCTCCTCAAGATTCCCAAGTTGTATAAGCTTCAAGGTCCATAAAATCTAAATCTAAACTTTGGCTAGGAAATGTGTTCTCTATCAGTGAAGAAGATGCTGTACATGTTGAACTGAGTAAAAGCACTTCCATTTATGTTCAATGAGCATTGGTCCAAAAATCAGTACCCGTGTCAGGAGTAAAGTAGGGAGCAACTGTTTCTGTAAGTATCTTGACAGTTTCCAGTGGTTTTAGATTAGCATTAGACTGGGCCATCAATCACTCCTTTACATTTTAGATTTTCTTTCTCTTGAATAGAGATAGACAGGATGCACTTAGCAACTCACCATAACATTAGGCATTGGGGTGTGTATTCACAGGCTTCTAAGTGCAAGTCTCTAAAAGCTTTCAAAAGAAAGACAACTTTGTATGTGGTCAAGTCTTGCCCAGAGAATTAAGAAACAGTTTTTAATTTCAAATTTCGAAGAGAAGGCATTTTGATTGAGAACCAAAGACAAGGCCAACCTTTTGGTGAATGGATGTTTCTTTGTTTACCTGGACTACATCTCTGGTGTCTTGAAATGACAGCGAGATTCCCATCTTCACTTGAGTGAAACAATTATTACTTTTTTTTTTAAATCATTGAAGGAAAAAGAACGATGTGGTTTTAATTATGACCCAGTTTTAGTAAGCTTAGAGGTTATAGGTTCAGAATTCCCAAGAAGAGGATTATGTGATTAGTTTTGTCCCTCCTGCTTAGCACTTTAAGAGCTAATTTGTTGTCAACAGTGTGTTTGAATCAGTCACTACAGTGGAAAGGGTATGGAAAGGGAAAAGCTCAGATCCGTGAGTGATAGCCACCATGGTAGCATAGATTCCATGTCCCCTATACAGTAAGTTTAGGGTTCTAGACTCGCTGCTGCTTTTTCTGATTGTTTGACTGTTGACACAGCATCTTCCTATATCTTGCAGAGTGGCCTTGAGCATCTATCTCTCTCACAGTTGTAAGGTTTCTAATTTTCTGTGGTGTCTCCTTTGAGGGCCGAGCCATGTCTGACTGACTATAATATTTCTATCTTTTTTTTTTTTTTTTTTTGTATTTTAAGCAAGGGTCTACAGGGTGTTCTGGATCTCATTATTAGATTGGACTCCTAGTAATCCACCTGTTTACAGCCTCCCAAGAGCTGCGAATACAGGTGCAAGCCACCATGTCCAGTCTCAATTGCACTCTCTGTGCACCACAGGAATGGGGCCTGCACTTGGGCCTGGAGATCAAATCCTCCGCCCCTGTGCCTTCTTGCAGGTGCTTTAATCTGCTGAGTTATTTGGCTGAACCTATATTTCTATCTAATTCAGCTGCCTGTAACAGTAAAACACTGTCTCAAGAAAAAATGTATTATGTATTGAAGTTTGAAGTGTGCCCAATAGGAACAATGACTGAAACCTCCACCCTACTATTTCTTTTACAGTACCACAGGAAAAAAATTCTCATTTGTCCTATACAATTTAACATAGCTTATGGGAAGACTTGTTTTGCTTTCTAGGAGATATACTTAATCCAATGTGATCAGTCCCATTTATCCTTGATTATGATTAAAATCAACAGTAATTTGAATATATACAGGCTATAATAAATTACATTAAACAAGCACATTTGCTTGTGTAGCTCCCGTGTTTTTCCTATGGAAGCCTGACATCGGCTTCATAATCCTTTCCAAAGACTGTCCAATTCCTAAGGAGCATCACCGTGTTCAACATGGAGTTATTGAAGAGACTAATAACATATTAATTAAAAAATACTGACATTAACCTAAGGCAAATTTAAAAATAAAAACATTATAACCTTAGTGTTAATTATGAAACTAATCAGTAGCTTTTCATTAAATTTGCATTTAAGTAAAAACTTGTAAAGATAGATTTCTTGAAAACAATACATATTCATTATTACCATGTTATACAATAAAAGCACACCTAACAATAGTTAATTAGATCTCACTATGTGACTGGAATGTAGCTAAAGGTCACATCATAGGAAAAATATTGTTAGTGTCGGTTTAGAGATAATGCTGTGACAACTCCAAGAAGTTCACTAGAATGCCCACTTAATTGTAAATTGTTAAGCTGAACTTTGAATATAGACACCTTGATCTCAGAAGTATGATTCTCAGCTACTATATATTATAAATATCACATAAATTCATGTCTCATTGCTATTATCCTTCCAGACATATAATTGCTTAAGGATATTTTTGTGCATATGCATACCTATTGATATGTCATTATATAAAGTACCTTTTGTTCAATGCTGTGGGATAGAACTCCACCTACACAAAAATAGATTGATATATATAATTTTAATCAATTATAATCAATATCTATAATTATAAGTCAATTTATGGTTAAAAGTGCAAAAATATTTCTGTATCATTGTCATTACAACAACATTTCACTGGTATTCTAGTCAAAGCACAAATGTGAACACATACTTTCAAATCAACTGTATTATTTTATTTTTCTTTTCTTAAACAGTACTGGTTTTGCTTAGTCTTCATGCAGTGATGTGCATTTGAGTTTTATATTGTACCAACCTTACATGTGCTATTTGTATTAAAATACTGGCTGGTAAAGTAGAATAGGAATATTATAGAAATGTTATTCTAAAAGAGTATACAAATGAGATATTATGAGTGTTTCCATTTGTATCAGTTTAAAACACACAAAAAAGCTGATTTTATAAGCCTGTCAAGCACTAAGAAACAAGGTGCTGCTCTTGAGCACGCTGAGCCGGCGATGGAGCCTGGGAATGGTAGCACTTGCCTGTAATCCCAGCACTTGGGAGGTACAAGCAGGAGGATCACTCTGAGTCAGTAGTGAGACCCTGTACCAAGAAAGAAAAAAAAAAAAGAAACAAGGTGCCTTTCAAATTATCCCACCCTTCAAACAAAAATATAAACAAGCTCTGAACAGCTCACATTGTTGAGTCCATTTATGTTCATTTTGATTACCTGTGTTTCTTTGGTTCCCTACATGGTTTGGACTTATCTATGCAAAATTTTATTTTCGGTTATTTGTTTCAAGGTATTTCTTGCTTCCTAGGACATCCTTCAATTCACAGGCAGATTTTTCAACTTTGTGCTATCAATGGCGGTGCTAAGTTACCTGGAAGTTATTTCTGTGCCTCTTGGAACACACTGAAACAGACAGACTCCGTGTTCTTTAGAATTCTCTAATGATTTTCATTTTCAAGATAGAATACCAGTGCAGGGGCTTATTAATCAGTCTGTTAAATCCTTCCCTCTGGAGAACTGTTAAACCAGTGACATACTATGCTTCACCTCTAATCTCTTCTGTAGATATTTGCACCAAATTTCATGGCAAGTGCTAATAGATGAATCCAAGTGCACTTCAACTAGAGCACTGGTAAATGTCAGTCCTTACAAAAATTGCTTTTTCTGTTCCTTTAATCTGCAGTCTTAACTCTAAAAAGGAAAGTTAATAACTTGAATTTCTCAAACGTGATCATTGCCCTCAGATACTAAGCTGTTTGGGAGTTCTAATTCACATTCAAAATTCTTTCCAGAGATAATGTTCATTTTTCTTTGTTATGATATCTTTATTACAATATTCTCTTACACTTTTGATCACTCCAAATTTTGTCCTATACAGCAGGCTTTCCCATAATGCAGAAATATTTAAGGAACAATGTAGAATGAGTTAAGGTCTCCATGCCAGCCAGACTTGAGAAGGCAATTCTGCAGGCTGGATTTGGCAGGACTAAGATGTTGTCTTAGTGACTCTTGTCTCATTGCTGGGACGAAGAGCCAATACTCAAAATGAGTACAGGGAAGGTAAGGGATGTTTAGCTCACAGTTACTGGAGGTTTCAGTCCATATTCAGCTGGCTCCAAGGCAGAGTGGCACACATGGCAGAAAACAATCTTTCATGGTCACAGCTCAGAGCAAGAGCAAAAGGGGAGGTAGCAGCAGCTCAAACAGCTAATTTCTCTTCCTTTCTTACACTGAAATGCAAATCACCTGCCACAGGGGAGGTACAGGCCCCATTTCCACAATAATCAATTACAAATTCCAGAAGCCACCCCATGGCTGCATGATCCTTTGGGGGACACCTATACACCAGCCGCAACTGATGTTCAGCATTAGTATGATTGACAAAAAGTTTATTCCTTCAAATAAATAGACCAAAGTAATAACTCATGCTATTAGCAGTACATTTTCTTTAATATATTGTAATAATGGCCTTGAGTTCAAGTACTAATAACCAAAATCTTTAATATGGTAACAGTCATTAACGGTCAACATAGGAATTTTTCTTATTATGACTTTGTGATAGTGCTAACTTAATGACAATAATAAAATTTTTAAAAGGGTAACATGTCACTGCAATAAAAATAAATATATTTTCATAAATGTTATCTGTAATGCACCTATACCTGGAATACAAAATCATAAATGGGAGGAAAAAAATCAATGTAAGATTAGTTGAGTTGAGTTTGTTCTTGAGACAGGGTCTCGCTCTGCAGCCCAGGCTGGCCTCGCACTCACAGTGCTCTCCTGCCTCAGCCTCCTGTGCACTGCGATTACAGGCGTGTACCTGCACTCCGCACAAGATTTCAATTAGACTTGAGGAACTCTTTCTTTGTTCCAATAACTCATGCAACATGTCTGTACTAACTACTTTTAACGTGATAATTTTATTTTCAGTATGAGTACATTCATGGCAGTAAAGTTTTCTTCCAAACTTTAAAGCTACAAGAGTTCAAACACCCTCACCATCACTTTCCATGTGAAAAGCTTGAATGATATGTCGCTTCATAGAAAGAGAAATTACTCACAGGTTTTCCTACCTACTTTAAAAAAATGTATTTTCACTACATACACATATTTCTAGGTATAATATGTGAAATCTATTAGTGTAATGTGTACCGATAGGTGACATAATCTGTGTATTCTTGGAAACGTCATTGGTTGATTGATTGATTGATTGATTGACTGATTGATTTATTGTGTCTTTTTGAGAAAGGGTCTTGCTATGCAGTTCAGGCTGGCCTTGAGCTCACTTATATAGCCCAGGCTGGTCTTGAACTCGCACTGATCCTCCTGCCTCAGCCTCCCAAATGCTGGGATTACAGACATGCACCACCATGCCTGGCAGAAACTTATGTTTTACTGATTCTTATGATTTTAAGATATATTGAGATGTGCAGCTATAGTTTCTTTATTTCAAATTCTAAGTCATTCTGTTATGGAATTATACTACATTTTGCTGACCTATTTTCTAATTGTTAAAACTTAGGAATTATTCTCCCAGATGTTTATACTATAAACAATATGACAATTATATTTTTTGCACTAATTAGCACATATTCTTGGTGATAACTAGTCTTTCCAGGCTTTAATTATTTAATTTTTACATGATAGTTCTATAATGGCATAAACTAGCTACCATGTTCCTACATTTAAAAACTAAGCTTTGCGTGTTTTTTTATGCATTGAAAGAATTTAAAAAACAGTTAAGGTTTTTATAGTACTTTAATAAATGCAAATTTTATGGAAGAAAATGAAGATATCCAACACTTACCCACACCAGTTGATTAGAACAGCTTTTTGTCTTTCATAAGAGGAAAAAAAAAAAAAAAAAACAGTTTGATATCTTCTTTACAAATCTTGAACCATGAACTATTTTTAACTTGTCTCACTAGAGCCAAAAGATGCAGGCTTTTGTTTTGTTTCAGTTTTTACATTTTAAAAAGATGAACCAACTATGTCTTCAGTTGAAATGAGAAGCCATACCTCTGTCACCCAGTAAGGGGGTCAGGTGTACCATCCCCTGATGCTGAGTTCTCTATCTATGCCATCTTAAAATGTACAAATAGGACATGAAGTACATTTTTCAGCAGTACAGTCAGACTTCCTTTTTATTTTTGAGGTTTTTGTACTGAGAATTGAACTCAGAACCTTATGCTTGCCAGACATGTGCTGGGCCACTCAGTTATATCGCTGGCCTTAGACATACTTTTAAAATGCCCTAGAAAACACATTTGTTCAGAATTTGGACCACACATTTTCTCTGGAAACCATACGGTATAATTTAGGAAATAAGTAGTGGCTAACAGCTCATTAATGTGGTGGAAATACACACACACACACACACACACACACACACACACACACACACACAACCTCATTCATTAGTTTTGAATTAATGCGATTTTAGAAACCCTGATTTGTCTGGAAGAATGAGCCTATGTTCTGTGACGGTCTTCCCTTTGAGGAAATGCATTCAGCACCACCACTGGGTGCCCTGTTAGGCCTCTGAGGAAAGTTTACCTGTGACCCTGTAAGGGGGAAGCAGCCACTTTTAAATGGGAACAGATCATTAGAGAAATTTCATGGGTGATTTGCTAGGAATTCCTTGGGAAGTTGATGATTTGGGGTTGATAGGAAATTTGAATACTTTCCTATCCCGTTACGGTGTTCATTTCTGTGCTTAGACAAAATTGTGTGATACTCAGCTACCAGATTCGAAGGTTAATGAGGACAATATCTATTATTTTACTTTTTAAATGTTTTATTATTATTATTATTATTATTATTATTATTATTTATTTATTTATTTTTACCATTTTGAAACTAATGCAACCTGTAATGGTGTAACTGGCAAGATTTACATTCAGCCTAGGATAGAATTGCTTTTCACCTTACCAGGCAGTGGCATGTGTGAAATCCTTGTAGACCAAGTTCCCTTCCTGCACCACCCCGCACTGGGTGGGTAGAGAGGGCCAAGGCGGAGGGTATCCCGACAGTAAGCCATTCTGAAATTTGAATATTTCAAAAGTCGAACTCACCTTCTTTCAGAAATGAATGAAGATCCAGGGGAAAAAGGAATAAAAACTAAAATGTAGTCAAATCCCAGTTAGAAAATATGTCATCGAGCTACTTGCTTGGCTTTTCCGAGTTTTCGTTCCTGTGGGTGAAGCACTGATGCTTTGGGCGGCCTCTACCGCTTCCGTCCTGAGCGCCTCCCTGGCTTGCTTGCTCCCCGCCCCACCCAACGGTGGCTTGGCTTAGTACTGGGACAAAATCCTTAGATGCCGGCACTGCTCTTTAGGCCCCAAGGGCGTGCTGTGCAATCACATCACATGGCCCGGTCACCGCGCTAGGGCTCTGCTTCCGCACCTGTTGCAGAACATCGTCTAAATACAGGCGGTGAAGGGCCAGCCCATAGCTCAGCGGACTAAAGCACTAAGACACCTGCTTCTGCACAGCACGGTGGCCCGAGGTTCGATCACGACGAGGCCAATCCTATGTAGTGAGACTCTGTAGACCCTGTACTAAATACATCTTAAAAATAAAATAAATAAGTAAAGACTGTGAGCCCCCGCTTCCTCAGTTGTGCCCCCAGAGGCAGCTGCTTACCGTAGAAAATATCAGAGCTGGGCATGGTGCCCACCCCCCCGGGACACCAAGGCAAGAGAGGATGCTTTGAACTGGAGGCCAAGCAAGACACAGAGTAAATTCAGGCAAGGCTAATCTACATGAGACCCTGCCTCCAAAAACAAAGTAAATTAGGCCTTGATCCCCACTTAAAACTCTCAGGTTTTCATTGCATTTCAGTGAAAATACGGAGGGGCAGAGCTAAGAGTCCCCTTGTCATGTGTCCCTCTCCACACTAAAGTCGCCCTTCCGCTCCTTTCCGCTCACCCCTTCACCCTACATTTTGTCTCCTGGATCAGGTTCTTTGTACAAGATTTTTCCACCACCTGGAATGGGCTTTCTTGGGAATTTCACATCATTTTCATACTCTCGTTATTCTTTGTGGGTTTGATTATCTTGTTTTCAGAGAATCTTCTTTAACTTTCCTGTGCGAAGTTCTCCCCAGCCAGTTCAAATCACTAGTTAACCTGTATTTTTCCTTCCTTAGACAGCATTTTCACAAATAAAATTATCTTATTACTGCTAATTTAATATCTATTTCAATTAGTATCTTCTGCTCAAATTTTTTCAATTTTTTTTTTAAATTTCATGAGAGCAATTTCAGTATTGATCATTTATTTACACCACTTTCACCAACATTTGAGAGGCTTAAGGGATGCAAGATATAAAATCTCTGGCCTGGGGTGATAGCTCAATAGAATAAGCACGTGCCTGGCAAGCTCAGCGTCCTGAGTTCAATTCCCAGATGCCCATGCATTTCCATCGGTGTGTGTGTGTGTATATGTGTTTGTGTGTGTGTTTGCATGTGTGTAATACAGTAACTGTGCAAGCTGTAATGGTGGGTGTGAAGCTGTCCCAACACTCATAGTAGCATTACCATTCTCTTGGTACAATAGCAGCTAAAATATGGGTGTGAAAGAAACGTAAAGTTAGGAGGAAATGAGAGTTGATAAAAACAATGTTTTTCCTTTCCTGGAAGATATTGCATTTACCCTAGGCTTCAGACATTTAAAATTTCACGAGTGAATGTCAACAGTATTTTGGAATAATTGCTGGAAAAGCGTTAACTGAGGCAGAAAATCATTTTTTAAACTTTATGTATTTATTTACATTATGGCTGTCTGAGCCTGCCCTAGGAGTGGAGCTGATGCAGCACGTGGTGCTGGGGATTGAACCGCAATCCCTGTGGTTGCCTAAGCTTGCCTAAGCAGGCACTTTAGACCACTGAGATATCTCGCTGGCCCAGAAAATAATTTTAAAGTGAATTGGATGAATTGCTCCTCAGGGTTCTTTAAGCTCTGCATATAGAATAATAGAGCATAGACAGACTAAAATTCCCAGTATTTATAAGATTGATTCACAATGTTTAGTGGTGCAGAATACCGTATGCCACTGACAGGCTATTTTCTCCCCCATTAGGGATGAGCATCCTGTTTACTTAGGGATTTGAAAGGTTCTTAGTGAGTATAACTTAGAGTAAGGACTAGAATTCCACCATGGCCATTTTATTCCTAACTCTAGCTACTAGTCACTTTCTTTTCGACTCAGAAGTAACATTTTCCAGGTATTTTTGGAGAATTAATTGTTTTCCATTAATTAATTTGTTCCATTATTGCCTTAATATCTCTGCTGCACCTCTGGTAATGTAATGGTGTGGACGTCGTTTGCCAAGTGCAGTACGACAGGCTTTCGCTTAAATGGAGCTCTTCTGCTGTATCAGTCAATTAACGACAGGGATTTTAGAAGCATGGCTGAAGTTCCTTTGCGCCAAGATCTCAGAGGTACTCCCACAAATAGACCAAGTCCCTGCGCTTAAAACTTTAAAATCTATTTGGAAAGAAAAGACTAAGTTATAGACCATCTGAAATTATTAGAAAACAAGGGTTCATGTTGCACCAAATGTGGTGTGAATAGAAAACAAGAGAGAGATTCCCAGACTAGAATAATAGATGTTAAGGCTCAGTGCAGTTCTACCTTCACCGATTCAACTAAGTTCAAAGCTTCTTGGTTGCATACTTTGGTGCATAAAATCTTCTCTTCTTTGCCAGTGAGATGGCTCAGTGGACTAAATGCCTGCTTACAGAAGCACAGGGACTGGGGTTTGATCCCCAGCACTACATGTGGCACCGGCCCCTGGCCCCTGGCGCACTGAGCTGGCTACAGGTCCAGCCCTGGTGGTGCACACCTGTGACCCTAACACTGGAGAGGCTGAAAACAGAAGGATCACTATGAGCCCAAGCTGTGTAGTGAGACCTTGCACCAAATACATTAAAAAAAAAAAATCTTCTCAATATCTATGGAGGGTGTCTGGAGGAAAATAAGAAGGAATAAGGGACAGACCTCTGAAGAGTGCCTTGTACATTTTATTGACATATATGTATATATGTATTTCTTCAACTGATGCTGATAATTGTCTTGCAGAAGAAATTAGCTTGCCCACTGTCCATGGGTGAGGAAACTGAGGCTCAGAGAAGGAAAGCATTTGCATCCAGCAGCTCAGTCAGCATGTGGCGGAGGCAGAGGAAGGCTGCTTTACTGTGAGCTGCTCTCCACTGTGGCCTGTGACCCGCTAGATTTAAAGGAAGTTGTAGCAGCAGACAGTACAAAGAGAGCTTGCAGCAGGAGTTTGTGGAGTATTTGATGAGTTTCCAGTCGTCCGTTCTACTCTGTGATGTACTCCAGTGAGCTCCACGATAATGTGTGGCAGAACGGATCTTGTTAGCAAACCACATCATAAATGGAGTAATCAAACCTCCAGTTGATAGGACTCGTGCTCTCTGTCTTTCTCTTTAAGAAAAGTCATAGGTATAACCTGTGTTCCTGAGACATGTCAATAATTATAAAGTGAAAAATATCAGTCATAACTTAAGCAGTGGATGCTTTTTGTCTCTGTATCACTACACGCCATTATTATTCAATTTTTTTCTCCAAGGAACAGCCTGTCAAGATAAATACAGTTGGGAGGATTAAAATTTTGGTCCTTCACATAATTTACAAAAGAAAAAGATAAGTGGGTAAAATACTTTCGTGACATCATCCAATACCAAAATAAAACTGTTTGACACGTGACTCTAGTTAGAATGTTGCACTTTTTGTGTAACAATAACAACTTACTATATTGCTTCACTTCATTCATTCAAAGCTAAACTAATCGTCTTTGTTTTAGTGTTTCCTATAAGTGGCTTCACATTACTTAAGGAAGCTTTCTAATATCTGTATTGTGAGGATACCTGGGGGTCTTTGAGAATTTCACTTTAGCAATTAGCTTATTCCTCAAACAGCATAGCTGGCCTGCCTGGTGTGACAGCGCAAGTCTGTAATCCCCGGTGGAGGCAGGAGGATCGGTGCGAGTTCGAGACCAGCCTGGGCTACAGAAGTGAGCTCATGGCTAGCCTGAACTGCATAGTGAGACTGTCTCAAAAAGATGGAAAGAAAAAAAGAAAAAAAAGAAAATAGAAAAGAAAACAAGCATAGCAGGCGGCTACCTCTGATTTTTGTGTCCTACCAATGTGAACATTGTAAGCTGAGCTGTGCCCCGCAGGTAAAATTCAAAGACTTGAAACAAAGTGAAGTATCTTGTGAGTACCTCTGCATTTGCTACATGTTTGAGTAATAATATCTTAGAGTTAAAATAAACCCATATTTCAAAGTAATTTTATCTATTTATTGTTAAAAAAGAAACTTTCTAATATAAAATTTAAAATTACCTACATTTATGTTGGGTATAGGTGATGAAAGTGAAGAGGAAAATTATCACAGTCGGTCCCCTCTTCCCACCTGGAGGTGTCACTGTAATCACCTATAATTTTGGCCTCAAAGCCCAGGCCATGCGGAGCATGCCTAGTGGTACTGTGTTATTGTTCTTGTTGTGTCCTAAAGAGACAGAACTTGATTTCTGATCTGCCTTCATGATTAAGAAGACTTTCTTAAAATGCTAGTCTAGGAGCTGGGTGTGGTAATGCACACCTGTAATCCCAGTGCTTGGGAGGCTGAGGTAGGGGATCACTGTGAGTTTGCGGTCAGCCTGAGTTATAAACTGGGTTCAAGGCCAGCCTGAATGGCATGGTGACACTCTTGTTTCAAAAAGGCATCAATAAATTAAATAAAACAAAGAATTTGGAAAAGGAGCAAAGTCTTTCCTACAAGGCAAAAGAAAAGAAAAGAAAATGAAAGAGAAAAAATTAATCTATTTAGCTGTCCTAGGTTTTCACAATAAAAATTATATTCCATGCATAATCAAAGTTGAACATGTTAACAAAATTTTGTTTAAAAATTTCCGAGCACAGGGGCCAAGGAAATAGCTCCGAGGCACAAGCACCTGCCCGGCAAGTGCAAGGTCCTGAGTTCATCCCTGTTTCCAAAAACAAATTCTGAGCACAAATTTACACTAAATGTTTTTTTCTTGTAACAGATAATGTCTGTGCTGTTTATTACACTGTCTCAAACCCAAATTAGGCTCATAGTTCCTAGCTAATTCTAATATTAATAACTGAAAATAGAGATATGGTAGTTATGTATTTCTAATCTTAGGGGACTTCAATGAATGTGTTTAAATTTCGAGCAGCTGCTTCAGGCATGAGACAAAAATGCAGCTGCCTCCTTTTCCTGACCTGCATCATTTCATGTGTCAAGATAGACCCAGCATTTCTCTAGAGAGAAATTTAGGTGTGATTTGTATTTAAAAGTATGAATATGAGTGCCAAGACTTTGATCCGTTGACGACTCTGTAGCCAGATAGTGCCAACCAAGGACCTCACTATGTTCTGTAGGATTCGCTTGGGAAAACTTTTCTGGGAACAACATGCTCGCATTTCAGGTTTGTCCTTTGGGAAATGCAGGAGTTGGCTCCTTCTAGTTGGAAAATTTCTATAATGGCAATCTACTTCTCCCAAATACGAAGACTATGGGTTAGCTTTCTAGAAGGAATTGTAAAGCATCAACCAGAAAGGGCACTTTCCTGGAGCAAGGCCGTAATGAATAGCAGCAGTGTAATTCTTCCATAAACTGTATTTACTTAATTGCAGAGAAGGTAAGGACCCATTTCAAACACTGAATTTTCATTCTGTGTCAGAATTTCTGTTTTGTACCCAAAATGCACATAATAATGAATCTCTGAAAAGGCTACTTTCAAAAGATAATTCTTACCTTATATTGAAAGATCAAGTATGAAAATTCTGAAATAATTTCCCAGTCATTGAATTCCAGTACGTTAGTATTCAAAAGTATGAACAATACCTCTGTAGAGTAGCTTTAGTGTTAAGTGTATGGTTTATGATTGTAGGGTCACTCTCATACCATAGATTTACCCATAAATAGCTGGCTTTTTATCTAAGCGCCAATCAATTCACAGCATAGTGAAGGAACAAAAGCTTCCAAAGAAGTTGGGTCCACTGATTTAGTCTTAGAAACTCAGTTTCTGACCTGAAAACATTTCAGAACATTTCAGCCCTTCATCTCCTCATTATACTTTGAAAACAATTGCTGAGGACCTTTTGAGTGGCAGGAGACAGACAAGCAACTCTACTCATGATCGCTTTGGTTGTTTTCAATAGCATCCAAAATATAGAGACAAACACAGGTCATTCATCTTAACCATTCCCTCTCATACAGCTATTTTATTTCTCTTTCCAAGATAATCATTAGAACATCAAAGACAGCTTGATTTGTACATGCTGACTGAAGTAAGCGCCAAGTTCCGAGACCGCAGCCTGAATGCTTACTGACAAATTTTCCAGAGTTTAGAGATGGATCATTCATTCTTCCAGCCTCAATCCCTTTGGTCCTCATGAGGGCCAGCCATACCTAGACTCCGGGTCTGCAGTGAGTTGAGTCATTCTCAATACCAGACCTCAGTCTTCACGTGTCTTGGAAAATGCTATCATGCGTTTTGTGTTTGTTTTATATCTTTCACTTAATCTTGTCAGTTTGATCTAACTCCTGGAGGAAAAGAATCTTAAATCCTCCATCCCAGAACACAGGTTCATAAGTTTAAACACAAGAGTCAAGATGCAATTTGCTGAGCTGGTGTGGCGGTGCATACCTGTGATCCCAGCCCTTGGGGGCTGAGGCAGGAGGGTCACTATGAGTTCCTGGCGAGCCCAGACTACATAGTATGTTTGAGGTCAGGCTGAAGTACATAGCAAGAAATTTAATTAAACAAATATAAAAAAAAGAGAGATGTAATTTCCTAAGCCCCATCTCTATATATAATAATTGAAACTTTTCAGTAACTTTCTCTTCTCCGTCTGTCTCTGTCTCTCTCTGTCTTTCTGTCTGTCTCTCTGTCTGTCTGTCTGTCTCTCTCCCTCTCCCTCTCTCCCTCTCTCCGTCACTCTCTCTCTTTGTTGCATTTGCTAAGATTCTGGCAGTGCCTTTATGTAACAAGATTCAGCATACTAGGTCGGACACTCAACTTATTTGTAATTCTCAGCTTTGCATGAAGCTGTTTAAAACAAAAACTTAAAACCTGATTTTTACATGCTAAATGTCTTGGAAGGGTGCCATTAAACATAGTAATGAACTTGAGACAGTACGAATAAGAGTTAACAAAAGCTAAACATTGCAACTTGAACAACATTCATACAAATAAATAAATAAATAAATAAAGCAACTGTCATTGGTTACATAAAATTTTCCTGACTGGTTAAAACATAATTGTATAAGATATGTACTTTAGGGTCCTAGCTATTAAGTTCAAAAAGTACCAGTGTCTATACAAAGCAATTCCTCTCCAAAGCGGAAGAACGGTCAAAAATTAATTCCAATGACATAATACATTCTAAAGCTAAAAAGCATTCTTTTTTGTTGAGGTGAAGGTATAAACAGAGCTTTGTTGCTTTCTCATGCTGCAAAGGACTATTTGTATAACCATGTTCTCAATAAGCTCATTTATAGCTATATGCCTTGTTTTCACTTAAGGATATTATGGTCTTAGTATTCTTATCTAAGTGTTAGAAATCTCATCTGAACTTTGCTGTTTCTAACAAGAGAAACTACTTATAAGACTCACATGTGTGTTTTTTCTTGGGAAAATCCAGAAGTTCTAGTTACAACTCAATCTCCAAAACAGCGATGGAACCATACTGATCTATGATTAGAAAATTAGTTCAGCTTTGGAACTCTGGTTAGCTTTATAGAAGCTGGATACTGAAGAGTGATCATGAGGGCGTTTTATATATCAGTGAAACCAAAATGGAGCTTGAGCTTTCTATCAAGAGGTTAAGAAATTGAGGGCCGGGGAGATAGCTCAGTAGATTAAGCGCTTGCCTCGCAAGAGCAGGCTCCTGAGTTCAATCCCCAGTACTCAAAAACAAAACAAAACAGGTGAAGAAATTGATACCACTGATTTCAGCTTTAGATAGAAGCCTAACAATAGTTCCTTACAGTTGTCTTCAATGATTCCATCAGTATTCAAGTACCTGTAAATTTCCACACAGATTCAAAATCAAAATTTCACATAACATTTGGAGGGGTGGGAAGTTAGATGTATAAGGTTTAAACATTTAGACCTATATACAAATGAACTGTGATTTTGTCTCAGGACTATTCCCTGCAATAAAACAGGCTAGAAGAGGAGGCTCACTTGTTCATGAGTTACTAGCTGGATATGGCTGAGTTAAGGAAAAACGTGTGACTCTGCTTGGTAGGAGGAGGTTTGGGTAATGCTGGAGGAAATCCTGTGGTGACTTCCAATCAAAATGGACAGTGCGACTCTCTTTTCTGTGAGAACTTTAATATAAAATGGATACATTCTCTACATTTTCTTTTTTTTCCCCCTTTTCCCTTTGAACATACCTTTCTGCATTTAGTTGTCAAGCATTTAAGGTAATTAACAAATCAAGTGAAATGGAAACTTTATCAGGAAAAAAATGATGTTTACCCATGAAGGGAAGTCATAGAATTTAGTGTTGCCATATTCGAATTCAAGAAAGAAAATTTATTCTAAGTAAGAATGTTGTAGAGACATGTACTTAACATTACTTGCAAATAGGATACGATGAAAATCATTGAGGAATATCTCAGGTTAAGCCCTGTTTAATGAAGCCACAAGGTAGGCTACATAGGTTCTGTAGGTCTTTAAGAGCTTTTGTTTTTTTTTTTTTTTAAAAAAACATGTCAGTAGCATATTCCCAATAATTGATACAATGCATATTGTTGTCCCCATAGTAATTATACAGAGCACAGGATGTAGACATAAATTTTCTAATCATTGTTGGTACAAAAAATTTCTTCTCGTTGAACTAAAGAGAAAGTAGTTGTATACATAGTCCAGTATTCCATATTCACAATGGATTATCAGCAGAACTGGCAGTGTCAGAAGGTGTTGATTTAAGCCTTTTACAGTTCAGCATACTAATCTAGCTTTATGTTTTATGCCTTATGGTTAAACTTTTCTGCTGGGTGGCTAAGGGCAAGTTAAAGCATGACCTGTATAACAAAACATGTAACTTTTGTATCTCCCAAGGTCAGTCAAATCCCCTCAGGATTTACCTTGAAAGCATGTACAGTGGTTTGTAGAACTGTCGTCAGTGTCAGCCATCTGAATGAGTCCCGGCCATTGTTTGAACAGTTTGTAAGAGCTCTTTTTTGTGATTGTGTGTGTGCACACTCAGTAAAGATCAAATCATCGTAGTTGTAGTTGATGGTAAAAATTAGCTCATTGTGAGCACCTGGAATAACTGTCCCCAGGAATCCAAATGTAGGTACAGATGTCAGAGTAGTAAAACATGAATTTCCAATGAGTTTTCTATCTCTGCCTTCTCGCTCCACCGAAGGAAATGGAGGCTTTGAGTGCATCCCCAGCACCAATTTCCCTTTGAGAATAGGTGGTGTATTCTTAAAATCCCATGACCCGCTTGGCTAGCTTTTATTCCCCCATATCTGCTATCTTTCATGGTGTCAAAAGTCATACAAAGAGGATGCTAATGTTCTTTTTTACTTTCATATATTCCCCAAACATTCAGATTGTGAAAAGAATATTTTACTCCAGTGAAGAAAATTGTTCTGTCACCCAGAAAGAAAGGCTCCTCTTTCTACACAGAGATATGTTTGCCAAAAACTAATTGCTTAGCATAAAAATGCTGCACTTGTTTCATGAATTAGTCAAATCAATTCTCTCCACTCTAATACTGCTCAGCTATTGTATCTGTCAGCATCCTGGACATGAAGCTGAAATCTAAGGCTCTGTTACCAGACACAAAAGGTCTGGAGAACTTGGCCACATGTATTAATTTTAGGGTTGATTTCGCACTCTGTGAGCTCGCAAGGCACTGTGTGTTCTCCTATGCTTCTTGTGCCACCCAACAGCTAGATAGGAGCACATGGGGAAGGAAGATCTTTCTCAGTGCTCGTCTTTCATTGCTGGCACAAATACCCGACCCTCACAATGAGGGAAGGAAAGGTTTATTTAGCTCACAGTTACTGGAGGTTTCAGTCCATACCCAGCGGGCTCCAAGGCAGAGTGGCACATGGCTGTGGGCAACCTTCCATGGTGGCAGCAAAGAGCGAGAGGGAAGAGAGTGGCAGTAGCTCTAGCAGCTAGGGTTCCCCTACTCACACTGTAATACAAACTACCTCCCCCAGGGCGGGTGCAGTGTCCACACCCACAGTAATCACTCACAAAGTCCAGAAGCCAGCACTTGACTACATGAGGCTTTGGGGGGCAGCTAGAGCCAAAACCTAACAGGGTGCAGTAAGACTTACAGAAGGAGAACTGACTCGAAATGCCCATTTTCACTCGTTCAAAACGTTATGAAAACTTGAGTTAAGAGTCAGTAGCTATCAGGAGTTGGGTAGTAGCTAATTGCCCATTGCGAAACAGCTGAAAGAGCAGGTGTTGGCTAATGACTTTGAAGTTGAGAGTGGAAGATGCTTTCATGGAACTATACGGAGGTAGGATGGTATCAAAGGAGCCTAGGAAAAACTGGCCGAACTGGCTTGGAATCAGGTAGGAGTCAGCAAGAAAAAGTACTGTGGATGTTTGTGTTTCTGTGTGCAGAGATGTGTATGGAAATTCATCACACTCAAATTCTAAAGCCAGATGCTTAGGGAGGAAATCTGGACCTCACGTCCCATGTCAAACTTGTAGGTGAAAAACTGGTCTCGGTGGAATTGTTCCTCACGGTTGCCCACAGCCATCTCCCCAGCTAGTAACATTCATCAAATAATTCAAGATAAATTCTCTTATTGAAGAAAATAAAATCTCTGTTAAAGCCTAAGCTACTAAACCATTGATTTTTGAGAATTTTCTTCATAAATATCTCTCCAAGCAGTTAATATTCATTAAGGAGTGATGATATGAACACTGCCTAGAGATGGAGAATACAGGAAAGATGAAGTTGTCTAGCTCTTCAGAAAGGGCTTAGTCTAACCAAGGAGACAAGGTTGTCATTCAATAGCTAGCAATGCCCAGCAACGTGACATCCAAGCTGGAGCAAAGGCTGCCGAGTGGATGCCTTTATTCAAAGCAGCTTTCTTTAAAAAGAACAGTTCATCTGACACATCTCTCATTCTCGACTGAACGTTTATTTACACGCATACTTGGACTGATGGTCTGACTTTCAATTATAAAAAATAAAACAATAAAAGTGGCCCAACTATTTTTACCCATGACAAACACTTCTGATTTTATAATGAAGAATCCTAGTAATTAAATACACAGAAAATTGTATTAGCTTACATTGCTTTGGGTAAGGTACACGCTTTCATTTCACACCTAACAGCCTCTTTTAAGATCATAAGCAAATTAAAAAACAACATCCCGACAACCCCAATTCCCCTATTAGGAAGGAAAACCACATTCCAATATAGCACCTAATTTGCCTTGCTAATTTTAATTAGCATAATATGAGCTGCTTTGGGGCAGTTCTACCAGGAGTCTCATGGGCAAAGAAACATATTTTTGTAGCCGCATTCTCTTGAGATAAGAGAATTGGAGAAAGTTAGGGGAAAGAGAGTTCAGTTTGATTGAAGATCTTTTAGATTAAGCTGGAGGAGCTGAGAAGATAGCTCAGTAGAATGAGCACTTGCCTGGCGAGCATAAGCAGCAGAGTTCAATCCCCAGTTCCACAAAAATAAATAAATGATAAATTAATTCATTAAATAAATATCTGAAGAAATAGAAAATGACTGACTTTTTTTCTATTAAGGACTGCCGATGAGATTAAATACCAAGATGAAACTGAAGCTAAGCCTTCAGACCGCCACCATTGTTAAGTTGCTATTATAGAAGCATGTTTGCTCCTGCCACAGTATACAATAGATGGAACCTTCTAGTACTCTTCTCATTGATTTTTTTTACTCCACTTGCTATGCTGGAAGGTAGAACATTGGAGAGAGGAATTTTGTGCTTCGTATTCCGGGTGCCGACTTTCCTCATTTCACCCACTACCACACCCCCCTTAGAACATGCCTGTGGCAAAGGGGGTGGAAGACCAATCTCCTGCCTACCATGATTATGTCAGGTTTTCTTGGAGCGGGGAGGGTACTGAACATTGAACTCAGGACCTTGTACTTGCTAGGCAGGTGCTCATGCCACTGAGCTGTCTCCCCAGTCCCTGCCATGATTATGGCTCACCCACAATCCATTTCTAGGACTGATTAGAATGCCAGACACTGTATGTTCAGGAATAGATCCAGGCTACCTCTGCTGTGCCATCGCGCCTTGAAGTTTAGCCTGACTATAAATCATTGCTAAGTTGACTTCTGACACTCAGGGCTCCATGTCATTGTTTTTCTTGCAAAAAGACTTTTTTTTCTACCTTGATTCATGTCCAACTCAAATATTTATCTTGATTGTCTTATATAGTATGCATACATGATGAAGGGAAGGTATCGAATATCTCTAACCATCTAACAATCTTCGTAGTTATTGACTAATACTATGGATTATTTTCGAGTGTGTCTCCCAAGGGTGAAAGTGCTGAAATTTAATCTTTATTAAAAGATGTAAGGAGGACTGGCCTGTAATCCAGTTACGGCATATGAAAGTGAAGCCTCTGCAAGGTGATTCAGGTGAGGCAGCACCATTAGAGGGAACCTCCAAGACTGAATCCTGAGGGTTCAGAAGAAGCAAGAGACCACAAGGCCCACGTTCACTCTCCCTGCCTCTTGCCTTTCACCGCAGTAGAACTCAGCCAGGAAGAAGGCTATGACTAAGTGTGGGACCTGGAGCCCCCAGGACGATTAGCAAAATGAAGTTTTGAAAAGCTTCTGGTGGCTGCCAGCATTTCTTGACACATGGCTGTATCAGTTCTATCCCTGTGTCCATCACCACATTGGTTTTTCCTCTTTTTAAAAGCACGTAACTTCCCTGTCTCATTTAAGGGTATATATGATGGCTTATATATAAGGTCCACTCGATTCAGTGGCGTGTGACAATGTGCAGTCGTATCTACCAAAACTTTGTTATACCAGGATGATGCTATAGCTGTATCATTAGCAGTCGCTATTACCTATAAAACTGGATGTTGGATACTATATACAGTTCTGCACTTCTAACAGTTCCCTACCTGTGGTTGCTCATCCTTAGTTAATACTTTCGTCATCCAGTGATTAGACTGTAATTCTGTGATGTTCTACGTGATGTGTCCTGCTCAAGCCAGAATTGTGCTTTTAATTTTCACACAGCATTACCTACAAGCAAAGGGCATAGTGGACAAAGTGCAATTTGTAGGCGGTAGACAGCCAGGTAGAGTGGCTCTCCGGAAAGCAAGCACTGTTTCAGAGTGTCAGGCTGGAGCTTCACTTTCAGAGGTGGGACGGAGAGTGTGATCAGGAATCAAGGCAGAAGCTCTGTTCTAGGAAGTAAGCAAATAGTAACTCAGAGGGCACGAGGGGGCCTGGACACTAAGGTTATGTCACCAAGTCCGTTGCTGGCTTACTCTCGCTGGTCTGCTTCAGTCTGTCCTCGCCCATGGCCAGGACTAGTGATGAAACTAGCTCTGAGCCCACACAGGGTTCTCCAACTGCCAACTGAGGAGATTTGCAGCAGGGCTCCGAATCTCCATTTTAATAAAGAACTCTAATGACTGAAAAGCAAGTGAGTAGGGAGCTTAAGAGGGTAAAATCAAATCTACTGACTCTTTTAGGTATGGGTCAGAGAAGAGAAGTCAGAATGTTATTGCATGGAACCTAGTAAGTATGGCATCAAAAAGCAGATAGTTTCATCAGCAGGAAATCTTGGATGGGTCCAAGATTTGTCAACATACGCAAGGAGCTATCCTGTGTGGAAAGCACTCAGTATGTATAATGAATGGTTTGTGGCTATTAAATTAGGTATATATTGTATTCAACATACTCAACATTACCAGTGCCTAGTTCAGTGTTGTGTACAAAATGGCAACGGACACAAGACATTAGCACTGTGAGCCCTTATATCTGTTCCCTCAGACGTTGTTCCCTCCAAATGTGCTGCATAATTCTCTGGTGTTAGCATAGCACACACGCCAAATCATCCAGTCCGACAAATTGTCTTTTGATTATTGTCACACCACTTTGCCAAGTGGCGTGGTGTGCTGTGCTACTGCAAACACTACTGATTTCCTCTTGCCCATAAAATGAGCAATGATTTGATCCTCCAGGTGGCCAAATGCTAACGTGTTTTAGATTCCAGTGACTTCAGGACTCCTGTGATGGCTTGATAGACTCAATCAAAAGCCATGGGCTATGGGATCCATGTCGTGGCTTAGGGTTTTGCAAGGGAAACAATACAATATAGAACACATGTTTAATAGAATTATTTTCTAATAGTCACCCAAAGAATCACATACAAAGAGCACAGGAAATCTGACCATGTACTAAAGACCAAAGACTCCAGTTGAGGGTCTGGGTCCCACAATACTGACCTGTGTGAATTCAATTGAAGACCTAGAGCCAACAGCAATGCCTCCCGGGAGTCCAACTGGAGACCAAGAGCCCACGACAATGTCTCCTCATGCATCTGCTCTGGGAAAGCGTAACACTCAGTGGTGGAAGCTAGAAGGTCTGTGTCAGCAGGATGAAGGATCCGTGCCAGCACGCTGAGGTGTCAGAACTGGAGCCAGAAAACATGCTCAAGACAAACAGAGCTCCCCCAAAAAGTCCCCCAGCCATCCTTAGTGACAAAGAGGTCCTGAGCTCTCCCCCACAACAGCAGCCAACTTCATCAGAAAAGCCAGCATGGCAAGGTCACCCAGCAAAACCGCTCAAGAGGACCAGCAGCTCTCAAACAGCAGCCGCTTTCCTCACACCCTCTCCCAGCGTCTCCCTCCGCCCCACCTGTCCTTTGCTGTTCTACTGTTCCGCCCCTTGGGAGGCTGGCAGCAATCCTCAGATTGGCCTCCCACATGCCCCGCTAGGCTAGTTCAGTTCAGCCCACTCTCACAACCTCACCACCAGCTTGCAACCCACCACAGACTGTAAAGCCAAATGTTGAACAGCATAAACTGTTGAATGGTCTTCTTTTAAGTAGCTCTGAGTCTTGAAACGATTTGGAGCATGAAATCAATGTTCCTGGATGTGTAATAGCAGGATGCCAGGGATGCGCTAGGCCTGCAGATGATTTAGTTTTGACTTTTTATGAGAGATCTAAATCGCCACACTTTTATTTTATCTTAATTGTTAGTTTTCTGCCTTTTCTCATCTCTTAAACTAGGTCAAATTCAATTATTTCCAACCTTCATGAAAACATAATTTTCTACCAGTATTTATGTCATTTATCTTAATTTTAAAACTCCTTGAATAATTTCTGAGCATCTAGTAATTATAAGATCTTCAAAGACAGAAACTATGTATCTTTTGACTTCAGTTTTATTCCTAGTGCCAAGAACTATATCTGACATAAAATTTTCCCCCAAAACTAATGCACAAAAGACTGTAAGAATAAATGAACACAGTTGTCGGTGAGTTGAAAGCTTGGCCCAGGGATGTCACCTTCTTCTTAGTGCCCCTTTCTGTAGCTCCTTAGAAACCATTTCTTTTTCTATGAAAAGGATACTTTTCATGGAAAGTGGAAGAGAAAAAAAGAATATAATGCTATGCCCTGTGAATGCCGCACTTTTACAATAGAGAGTGAAAATGTGAAGACGGATCTGAATACTTTCCTCTATTTTTTGTTCTCTTCCTGAAACAGTTCAGACTCGTGTGCGTCTCGTTATAATTATCCAAATATTGATTTTTTGACAAACATTTGTGGAGCATTTTAAGGCACTGGAAAGACTGTCCATGGTTTTTCTCCCCTTTGGCTGTTCTAAGCAGCATCATCGCTTCATTTTTATAAACTGAAGAAAAGACCATTTAACACAATAACCATTGTAATGATTTTACTTTATAATGATTTTAAGCTAGGGAAAGCAAAGCCACCAGCTAAACACCACTAGCCTATTTTTAAAGTTAGTTCCCTGTTGACTTCCTTTTTTCAGAGGAGAAGGTGAAGTTCTATTGTGGCCAAACGCTGCAGCATAAGCATTAACTTATGTTTGATGTATGTAATTAACGAAAAGCATGACTGCTTGCAGAGTAGGGCTTACTGCTTTGTCTGTGGCAGAAGTAGTGTGTGTTGTCTCCATACCAAGTCGCAAGTGAATCAGGCTTCTTAGTAAGACCTTGCTTTGCAGAAAGTGAGACTTTTGAAATTTCCTTTGAAATTCATTCTGATTCTAGCAAGTGTATGGCTTCTTTTGTTCTGGAATCTGAGGCTGGAACTCAGGACCTTGCACTTGCCAGGCAGGCACTTGTGCCCCTGGACTATCTCCCCAGTTCCCTATATGGCTTCTTAGTATCTAGAAAATGATACTAATCTTTTAGAATTAAAAAAGGATTGTTAATTTTACTTGCAACTACAAAATCAAAAGTATTTAATATTAATACTCTCTTCTTAGAAATTATCCTTTAAAATTATGTTTAAATTTATTATTAGTAAAGCACTAATCTTGCCTCTGAAAGTCAGAATGTTTCTGCGGCCTCATTCCAGTCACACACACTTGCCAGTGACGTTAGGGTCTCGCGTTGCCCTTGACCACACTGCGCAACTCCTCCAGGTCCCAAGAACCCACTCATTTGAGTGCTACTGGGAACCTTTACACTGCAAGGGAATTATGTGTTTTCATTAAAAATGGCATACCTAAGTGTTCTGTATTCTGACCAGTGCCTTCCTATAGCTCATTTATTTATAATGTAGCTTATCAGTGTTGCTGAATGAAGTGATAATTAGTGAGTTGTTCATTTCTGAGCTTCTTCTCTAAATGAAAGGACTGGAGGAAAATTTCTCTACTTTTCCGCAGCTTTCTACATAGACTCCAACCGGCTCTGTTATGTCATTCCCCGAGCAGCATGGGTGGTCTCCAAGAGAGTAGCAGAAGGCTTTCATGTTAGAAAACACAATGGAGAAGATGCCTGTGTTTTGTATAGTCACAATGAATTTCACATTCCTCAAAAGAATAGACTCAGAAAGCCAGTGAGAAGATAGCAGCCAGGAAATAGCAAATAGATTCTGCCAAAAATGACTTTGTGAAATTAGTTAGATGCATGGAACACGAAAAGTAAAATAAAGTGGGTGGAAGACCTGGGAAGAACTATATCCATAAAATCTTCACAACCACATCAAACGTGCTAATGACAGCTGGATACAAGTATACAGTACCTAATACCTCATGCTTCTTAAAGCAAGGAGGCTGACCCTGGCCATCTGTGCGGTACTTGAGGTCAGGCACTGTGTAACCCTTGAAGGCAGGTGGCTGGTGCTTGTTCTTAAGGGGTTTGCCACTTGAACTTGACATCTACTGCCACTGAGAAACTATAGACAGAAATGAACTAGTCAGAGGGAACTGTTTCCTTACTCTTCTTTTGTATACTTTGCCCAAGTTTTTATTAGGTTAGACACTCAATTTGACCAAAAACTTATGATTTTAACTTACCAAATTTAAATAAACTGCTCAATATTCCCAAGCTCTACAGTCTAAGCAAACTATTCAGTGTGAATAGCATTTCAAAGTGATATAGAAGTGAACAAATAACGACTGAGGAGAATTTGAGTAGTTGACTAAAAGGAAATGGGGGCTTTTGGGATTCTATAATATTTTCCAAATAAAGTCTTAGGATGAATGGAAAACAGTGGTGACAAATAATAGGGATGAGAGGATGCTGTGGTTTGTGTCTAGTTGTCCCATCGAAGCCTCATGTAGTGATTGGGGCAGATTTCTAGAGTCTGTGATTAATTCATTATATAGTGCTGGGATTATAGGTGTGAGTGCTGCTGGGATTATGGGTGTGAGTGCTGCTGGGATTATGGGTGTGAGTGCTGCTGGGATTATGGGTGTGAGTGCTGCTGGGATTATGGGTGTGAGTGCTGCTGGGATTTGGCTGTGAGTGCTATACCCGCCCTGAGGTGGACAGCCTGAAGGCAAATGAGGACAGGCAAGTGGCTGGCCTCTGCCTCTGTTGTTCTGTCGCTGCTCCGCCCTGCTAGCCTTTGCTCTTCAGCGTTTTCTGCTGCCACGAATGGCTGCTGTCTTGCCACTCACCTTGAAGCCAGCTAAGGATGGACTGAAACCTCCACTAACACGAGCTAAAGAAATCTTTCCTTCCTGAATTTGGGGTGTTGGATATTTTGTCTCAGCGAGAGAAAACTAATGAAGACGGAGGAAAAGGCTGGATCCAGCTCTAAATTTTCCTACTTTATGCCTGTGGAGAAGCACACGGGCTTCTGAGAAAGCACTACTGAAACAGAGGGAAGCTGCTGGCTCTCTGTATCATAAAGATCATTCTGGGCCACAGCCACTGAGAGTTGAAGCTGAGCATGCAGTGATTGGTCTCAGAGGGCCAGGATTGGGGAATTTTGGAGGGCTTGCTCTCAAAAGAGACTATGGATGGCTGACTGTCTTAATTTTGTCCACATTAGTTATATTTTCATGCATTTCATGATAGGATGAAATGTATCTAGGTCAGTTGTTTTCAACCATAAATAATTTTGCCACCCTCATGTTTGCTGTGAGGCTCTGGCAACGTCCAAAAGTATTTTGGTTGTTACTCCTAGAAGGAAGGGTTGTTAGGATCTGGTGAGCAGTGGTCGGAGATGCCGGTAAATATTCTCCAATTCACAGCACAGGCCCTGACAGTGAGCAAAGCACCCATTCAAGTGTTACTTGTGGTAAACTTTGGCAATCCTGCTTTGGATCCATTCTTTCCAAGTCTGTGAGCAACTCTACTTGACAGCTTTGTTCTCTGTTTCTTATTTAGTGTTTCTCCTGACTCATAAGACATCAAATTATTAATATTTATAAGCTAACTTTGCTTAATCCGTGATCTGGGATGTTACAAAACCATGTCACTCCTGGTTGTCACTGGCCCTATATGTCAGAAGAATCACACAAGATGTTTTGTCTTAATGATGCAGAAGACACAAGTCCTGAATAAACAAAGAATGATTAAACCTTTGGGCTGCAAAGAAATGCTTTTCTAATAGTCTTTTGCTATTATAACTCTCTGGCTATTTTAACACAAACTTATTTCTGTAGAGACATATTTTGGTTGCTATAACAACTCCGTGTACCTCTTAATGAGCTCTTCTTGCTTTAATGTTGCTTTTTTAAAAGTTAGGGTTGCTATGACAACAAAATGCCATTTTACTTGCAGCCTGCTTTTACCCTTGTAATTTGGTTTTTAAAGAGTATATGGCACATGCATATATGTGTATACTTTTGCTTGCAGGCCTTATGGAAGTATAATGTAGTAAAACCAAGATGTGGAATCACTGGGGAGAAGGTAGCAATGGATTTATTGAGCTACGTACTGTTTTGCTGAAGTAGGTCTTCACATCAGCTGAAATGGCATTGAGCTAACATCTCCTCCTTCAGAATGTGTGCCTGTGAAGCGACGGGATGTCCATCTTCATTCCATGATGTGCTTATGTGGTTCTCCATGTAGGAACTTCTTACTTCCAAATTAGGAACATATGGATTCACCTTTAGAGGACCATTTGCCCTCTGAAATTGTGAAATCCTACGTCTTTATTGTGCTCACATTGTAGGTAAATCCATTTGACAACAATGTTGATTATAGCCCCATTTATGTCATAGATAATAAGAGTCTGACTGACAGAATTTTCTCTTTTTCAAATTTAGAAAAACAGTAAAGCTTGTTGTTAGGGCACCCTGGCTACATTATCAATTCTTCCACAATTATCTGTATGAACATCTGCCAACCGCCAATCCCTCTGGAAGAGAGCTGCCCATTGGAAATAAAAAATGACTATAAAGAAAATTTGAAATTTTCTAGTAGCCAAGGACAAAATTAAGCAGATGTAATTCATTTTAATAGTATATGCAAGGACCCAGCAACCAGGCCTGGCATGTGAGTGAGGCCACCCTGGACTTGCCAGAAACTCATTAGACCCAGCAACCAGGCCTGGTGTATTTCTGGAACTTCATCCATCATACAGGCCCAGTGTGGAAAACTGCCACACAACTCCCTGCAGATTAGAGACAAGACCCATCCACTTGATCCAGGAGCAGAACATCTTGCCACACTGTCACCGCAGGTTCACCTTCAAGGGCTGCAGCAGGAAGAAGGCGAGCTCAGCAGCCAAACCCAAGCCACACCCACCTGGACGAGTTAGAACTTGGCAGATCCATATCTGGTGCTAAGGTAAGAACTCCACCAAAACTACACCAATGATCAGAAGGCGGGGCTATATAAAATGACAAAGAGAACAAGCAAAATTCACTCCCAGGCCCTGAGCCCACCCAGAACGAATACAGGAGACAATAGCATAGAGGAAATTGGAAATCACACACCTGAAATCTCTGAAATAATAGCATCCAAAGTAAAGAAACAAAACGGCAGAGAGGTAGAGTTGAAATCAGATCAGAAATAATTTCTGGGCCCGGAGTGGTGGCGCACACCTGTAATCCCAGCACTTGGGAGGCTGAGGCAGGAGGATCAGTGTGAGTTCGAGAGCAGCCTGGGCTACAAGAGTGAGTTCAAGGCCAGCCTGAACTGCATAGCGAGACCCTGTCTCAAAAAAAAAAAAAAAAAAAAAAAAAAAAAAAAAAAAAAAAAAAAAAAAAAAAAAAAAAA
>PVJA010021085.1:0-36075 GCA_004027025.1 Myocastor coypus
AATTCAGAGGTTTCATCTGTATGGTTCCTATTTTCTTCCATGATAGTGTCTTCTGCATTGGTTTGGGTGGACACGGGCCCTGAGATTGCCTCCTACTCCTTGTTGTTATCATTTGGTATGGAAGCGGCCTCTGCAGTTTGGTGGCGTTATGCTGTGTCTATGGTCGTTTGGTCTGGAGACGCCAAGCTGGTTCCTCTACAGAGGTTCCTGACTCTGTGCTGGAGCTCTGGCTGCTAGCTTCTGTGAATCCCGGCGGATGTGGTCTGTAGGTGCAGGTGGAGCTTTGGGATTGAGTAGTCCTGGTAGGTTAGTGGACCAGATTGGTTGCCAAATGAGATGTTTGATGCGTTCGGTGGTGGAGCTTGGGCTGGAGGGGTTCAAAAAAAAGGGGGGGAGCGTGGGAGGGGATGGCGGGCAAAGGATCCTGACCCAGCCTGCGCGCGGGCTCTGCTACCGGCTGGGATTCGGGTTGGGTCTGGAACAGGAAGTTAGTCGCAGGAACGCAGAGGCAGGGCAGAGGTGCGCAGGCAGCTTACCCGCGGTGGACGTGCAGGCTCTGCTACAGGCTGGGATTCGGGGTCGGGGCTGGAATAGGGAGTTAGTCGCAGGACTGTTTTGGTTCTTCCTGAAAAAAAAAATTAATTTTCACAGTTTACCCCAATAATTATATGATGCAAAGTACCAAATTACCGCAATGAATGCATAAGCTTCAGAAAATCTGTGCATTCTATGTATCTGACAGTAATACTATTGATAAAATGTTAGAGCAAATTGGTCTTTAAAATATTAGTTCCTTAAAAATTACTGATTCCACCAAAAAATACAAAAACATAAGGCTGTAAGAAAATAATAGTTGTGTATAGGCAAAGACAGTGCAGGTTATCCTCAAGGCCACAAACATCCTGGTTCACTGAGGTTTGCATTCTGCTGGGTTTTGGTCATTCTTTGGCTAATAATCTGGATCATTTTCCCATCTCCTTCTTCTTCCCCTTCCTCATCTGTTTCTTCACCTTATTTGTCAAAAACACCCTCATCATCCTCAGTGGCCTCCCTGGTGAGATACAGCACTGATCTTGGGATTATACACTCTTGTAGAAAGTGACCACTTTCAAAGTCTGCAGAAAGGATACCTTCAGCATCATCTCCCCAATCTCCACTCTCAAGAACTTTAGGAGGAGCAAGAAAATTAAAGAGAGAACCATTGGAAACTGTTTTATTCACAGTACGAACTGACCCATGTCCCTTATATTTCTGCTTCTTTTAAATGATTTTTAAAGTGGTATTTTTTCCCCTCTTTTCCCAATCTGTTTGGCACCTTGTACAGTACATAATTTCTGGTCCACCAAATGAAAAGGGATCAGAATCATATTGTTCAGATCTCATCCTATATGTCTTTGCCCACACTTCATTTGTGAAATATTTATTGTCCTCAAAGTGAAATTCTAAGATAAAACTCATAGGTGGCCAGTGTCTGAGAATTTCACTTTAATATCCTTCAAATGCTTCAGAAAAGGATCATCATGTTCCTGAACCATGTCACTGAGCAAGTCCATATTCTTAAAAACAGTCAACCAAAACTCAGGAATTGCTTTAGGATCTTGTTTTTCTTCATTCTTTTTCTCATCTTCACTTTTGGCATTTTCTTTCACCTCCTCCGAAATTTCATCTTCCTTCTCTGGTTTCCATTCACATCCTTCTTATGTAGTTTCATAAATTACATTAATGATCTCAAATCCCTTATCAAATAGAGGTTGACAGAGAACAGAGTACTTGCTTTCAAGATCCTGAACTTCCTCATAGAATTTATCTTCTATCTGTGCATAGTTAACTTGAAGGTTTTTTTAAATAATGTTTTATTTTAGACTTATGTTTCATTAAAAAGACAGATTTACAAAGCATACAGAAGACCGTAACTGTTCAACTTTTAGGAAAGAATTCTTTACAGGTTTCCTTAAATATAAAATTTCTTGTTCTAGCTCACAAAGTGATGTACCATACAAGCATACAAAAGGCATAAGCCTCCACCATTCACAATGTCTTCCTTTGAGTTCTTACACTAGGGAGACTGCACAATATATACACATGGTTTTTTTTTTTTTTTTTTTTTTTGAGAGTGTTCACACTTCTTTTAACTACCCTGGGCAAGCTTTTAGTGCTTCATGTTGGTGTGTGTCCCAGACCATCAAGTCACTCTTGAAGGACTGCAAGAATCTAAGGATTTTGCATCATCTGAACAGTCAGGTGACGCGCTTTGATTTTGTTTAGTCACCAGTTTCTTCTTCTACTTCTTCAACATCATCCAAATCTTGATCAAGTTCAGACTGTTCTTTGTTGTCAATGTCTGCTTTTTATCATTTATACCATTTAGAGACCTTTATTATAGACAGCTGAGTAGTGTATCAGGTACTATTGGCATTTCATTTTACTTTTTTGAAATAAATTTGCAAACATATTTTTATTCTTTAAATCTTAGCCCAAGTTACTACATAGCACTGACATGCTATATGTCAAGTTATAGTAATTTTTAAAGATTTAAAATTGATACATAGTAATTGTATGTGTCTGAGATAGAGATACATTGTGATATTTTTATTGCATGTATATGAAAATATGGACACATTCATGAATTTGAATATTATCTTGCTGCAGTGGCCATGCTTATTCTCTCTGTATCATTCTAATTTTATATTTTTTAAATATTTTATATTTTAGTTCAATTATATCCTAGTAGGAAGGCCAGATCTGTTATTTGTTTGTTTGAACATGAGAATGTTTGTATCTCTCTGATTTTGTGGCTTTACTTGTGCAATGAAGAGACTGAACTAGATGGTTCTTTATTAAGTTCTCTCAAGGCAGCAGGCCGTTTCCCTTATTTATACTATTTAAAGATGTTTATTACAGACAGCGAGATAATGTTTGCGGATGTGTATAGGACATATGTCCTGTTGCTTCCTCATATATTTCTATTTTCCATGATCCACTTCACATAGTAGGCCCTTATTAAATATTGTCTGGATAAATGAATGGATAAATGAGTTAGTGAATGAAGTGAATGTCACAAATGCTTCACACACAGACTTTTGCACTTCTTTCATCATAAAAAGATTTTATGTCAAGGGTGTATGATAGAAAGTGAACACAATGGAAGCGGCACTGATACTGTCCAGGAATATTACTCAGCCGCTGAGAACCACTTTCTTCTACCACCTAGAAAAAGATCTCCTCTTTGTACATTCTGTTGCATTTATAACACTTTGGGCTCCAGATTTAGTAGTTTGTTCCCAGCTCAGAGTCTCATAAAGGAGTTGAATAATGGCCAGAGGGCTTCATGGGCATCAAAGGCCCAGTCCCATAGGAAGCATTTAAAAGTTCCCATTTATATTAGAGGCCTTTATTTCCCACAATTACTTTAAATGGTGGAGTGAGACATGGAGAGTGGAGAATGACTCTGTGAAATTCAACTTCTTCAGTCATTAATATTTGCAAAAGCACAGCCTGGGCCTTTGGACAATCTGGGTTGCCCATCTCCTTGACCCTGACAAGCATATAATTTGACACTGTAAACCAGATAGCCCTTCTTTCTCCAGAGGACACTATCCAGCCTCACTTTCCACTTTCACAAGCTCTGGTCATAATTTCTTAATGACTCAGGAAGAATTTTTCCAACTGAGAACCACATTAATTTCTCTGAATTATTTGAACGAAAGGATTTGTCTGAGCAGGGGGCCTCATACCTCATCGAATACTCATCTTTTTATTTCTTTAAATTTTTTAAAGAGAACACAAAATAGTATTTAAATGGAAAATCACAAGTGATACAGAATTTCACTTAACAAAATAATATGAATGTCACAGTATTTGTTGTAATGCATAGTGTTTTCTTCCAACCAGTTGTCTCTATTACCAGAGAGTTGTATGCAAAATTGGAAGAACAAAGACAAAAAGAAAGAGATACCTAAGAAATTAAGAGGAGGAAAAGGACAAATAACTGAAAAAAGAAGACTAAATTAAGCATTAACTGCTCCTTTCATAGACCAACAGAAATCCACAATACATTTTTTGAATTCTTCCTGCATATATATATATATATATATATATATATATATATATATATATACCTTTTCCCCTCATTAACACTCCTATCCATATTCTCAACTTAGTAACTCCCTTTAAACAGGTTCATTCCTTTTTCCTGGTATCTATTGTAGCATTCATATTTTATTTTCTCTTTCAGGTTCTCATACTGAGGAGCCAATATAATGTTTGCACATTCAAGTCTAATTTATTTCACTTGAGTATGGTCTTTAGTCGCATCAATTTTCAAGAAAAGCCTAAAATTGGTCCTGTTTGTAGCCAAATACTCCATTGTGGAAAAAAGACTACATCTTCTTTATTCATTCCTCAGTTGACAGATATTTGCATTATTTCTAAGATTTAGCTATGACAAATTTCAGTGCCACAAACATGGGTGCACATATATCACTGTGGTGTGAGGTTTCCAGTTCTTCTAGAAAAATACCCTGAGCAGGAGTACCTGGGTTAAATGAAACCTCCAATTCTAGGGGCCAGTGAGATATGTCAGTGATCTAAAGTGTTTTCTTAGGCAAGCTTAGGCAACTGCATGGACCACGGTTCTATCCCCAGTACCATATGCTAGTCCAGTCCCACCCCCAGGGCTGGCTGAGTCAGCCATAATATAAATAAATAATTTTTTAAAAAAAGAAGCTTCCAATTCTAGCTATTTACAGTATCTCACCACTGATTGCCATAGAGGTTGCTCCAGTCTGCATTCTCACCAACAGTGACGTGTTCTTATTTACCCACAGGCTCTCCAGTACTTGTTATTGGCTGACTTCTTGATATTAGGGATTCTTTCTTGGGTGAGATGGAATCTCAGTATTGTTTTAATTTGCATTTCTCAAGTTATCAATGACATTGAACATTTTTCATATGTTTACTTACCACTTATATTTCTTCCTCAGAGAAGTATATATTCATCTCAGATACCAATTTTTGGGTAGGGTCTTTGAATTTGGGGGGGGTCTGATTTTTTAAAAAAATCTTTATGTATTCTAGAGTGAAGGCCTTTCTCAGAGGGACACTTAGGTATAATTTCTTCCCAGTTTGTGGGCTTTCTTTTTACTCTGTTGGAGATTTGCTTTGAAGTGCAGAAACTTCTTAAAAAGATGAGATATCAGTTGTTGATTATTTAAAGGGTTTCCCATGCAGTTTGGTTTTTTGAACAATGATCTTTGCAGAATATTGAACAATGATCTTTGCAGAATATGGTGGCATATTGATGTCTTTATGGATACAAAATATTAGTTGTGTAGCAGTAAGCCACACAGAGCTGATATTGGGATTGAGGTTTCTACTCATTCAAAATGCTGGATTGTAGAGAATTCTTGTCCCATTTATATTTTCTAAATTAAAGATAATAGTTCATGTCGCATAAATGGTTGAATCTCAACAATTTTCTTAGACTGGCTGAGGGAATGATCAAGCCAGCAATGTCATCCAGCTGAGGCGCTGGGGATAGGAATGCACAGAAGAGACATAGCAAAAAGATGAGAAGCATCAGTGGAAAGAGCACTGGGCTGAGAGTGAGTAGATCCAGGTTTTGGTTTTCTTTCTGTTGTACACATACTTGCTCCATGTGTGGTACTTTGCAAATTTCTGTCTCTCTCAGTCTCAGTTTTTTGTGTATAAAATATGGTGATGTTCCATGTGGGTCAATGAAGGACATCTTTGTTCTGATTTTCTTTCTAGCTGTTTGAGAGAATAACTTCATTCCATTAGTCTGGGACTGTGTTACCTGATTTTGTGACCTGGATCAATATCCGACTGTGTGGCCTTAAGCATTGAACTTAATCTGTATGTGTTTTACTATCATTGAAATGAAGAAATATTATTTGCCTTATAGGATTATTATAAAAAATCAATTATTTCAACTTGTGCAGAGTACTTAAAAGATTTTCTGGCACATAATAAATTCTAGTAAGTATTATTTACCATTATTGTTATTATTATTAGTCTTTTTGAGACAGTCTCACTGTGCAGTTCAGGCTGGCCTTGAGCTCACTTTTGGGGCCTAGGCTGGTCTTGATCTCGCACTGATCCTTCTGCCTCAGCCTCCCGAGTGCTGGGATTACAGGTGTGCCCCACCACACCCAATTATTTACCATTATTATTATAGGGCTATTTCCCTGGGTTATCCAAAGGAAGCTAAGTTCTAGCCCTTTGCTCTTCTCTTTAAAAGAGGACACCTAGTGATTATATTCCTAGATATCTAGACACTGCCTCCCCTCCTGTAGGGGATAGAAACCTTCAGATCCTCTACTGTACAAACCCTGAGGTTGCTGTATTTGGGGCCTCAACCTGCACCTCTTTACAAAACAATTGATGTAGGATTTTGTTTTGCTGTTCCAACATGGTAGATCACATATATCTTCACAAATATGCTTCTTTACCTTCCCATGGGCATTGATCTTTTTCTGTTCAAACTGATCAGTAGTTAAGCATACTGGAAAGGAGCTTGGGTAGAGATGAGATAACCAGAGCAGAAAACAAGGTAATTCTCTCCATTTGTCTTACAAGGGTGCTTTTCTATGCAGGGTTTTTGTGCCTCTGATATCCATAAGTAATCTGGTCCCTTACTCTGTTTTATCTTTACATGTATAGTCTATTCAAACAAATCGAAAAAAAGAAGTTTGGTAAATTAAATAGTAGCCCATGAAAAGTAACATCTGAACTCATGGGAGTTACAGTAATAAAGAATGTTAAAGTTAGAAAGGGCCTTAGAGATAATGTCATAAGATTCTTCACTTATATAGTACTATTAAACAAACTAATGCCTAGAAAAGAGAGAAGACTTCCTCACAGTGATACAGCAGAGTTAGAGCTAGAAGATAGGTGATGCACAGTTCTAAGGCTTTCACTCTTTAAATTTTCCTTTGGGATGTTTGGAGACATTTTAGAGCCAATTAAGCTGAATGGGTTGATTCCAAGCACAGTAGAAGGTGGGTAGATGAGTGGAAATGATTTACAACACTAAGACCCTTGAGTTCTCAAAATTCCTTGTACGAAGTTACCTTCTCTCTCTTCAGCTATGCTCAATGCAGTCAAGTAGATTTATAGCTCCAAAATTCCAATGTTCTCAAATCTACTGCTATTTCCTGGTGAGGTTTCTAGAAGGTTTTCAGTTCGACTCCTTATATATCTCCTGGATCTGGGAGGAGGAGCTTGTCATTCTGGAATCATATTCAAGTCTCACAGCATCTGCTTTTAGGTTCTTGGTCCAGAAATTCAAAGAACATGAGGAGTTTGAATAGAATTTATGAAGAGTGAATCAGAGGTCACTGTCTGGTTTGCTTGGCAGCCTGTCCATGGGAGTGGTGGAGCAACGAGAACAAAGCACAGTGTGAGCCCCTGGTCAACAAAATAACCTAATAAATAGAGACTGTACACCCTAGAGAGCACAGTGGAGATTCTGGCAAGATTCAGCAGTATTCATTCTTAATAAATTAGACCTTAATTTATGTTTAATCAAGGCAAGATGAGAAACCTGCTTCACACCTCCTAGAGAGCATGTCTAGTAGGTATTTGCCAAGTAAATTTCTTCCATTTGGAGATGAAACAGAGCAAACTTACTCATAAACTCACAAATATAGTCCCTGGCCTCTACACTGGCAATAACATACATAAGCCTCAAAGTAGTAATATGTAGTTCTACCATGCTATGCCAAGGCAAGGACACGGACAACCTTGATCAGATCAAAATCAAAATGTACATGGCTAGGTTAGCACTGTATGTCTCTGTGCCAAAGCTGACTTACTTTGCAGATGAGCTTTTCCAGCAAAATCTTAAACCTGTTTTTTGGTTTGTTATGTTTTTTTCTGATCTAGAAACTTTCTATTGATCATTCATAAAGTTAGCATTTTTTACTTCATTTTTTTGTTCTTCGAATTTCATAGGCGAGCTCATAAAAAGGAAGGACTACAGAATAGGCATCATGAAGGATTTTCATTCTAGAAGAGGCACAAAAGAACATCTAAATTACTGTTTTGAGGTACCTTTCTCACTTTCCCAGATTCAACTGTCATTTATATTCTGGTGATCCTCAATTTTATATACCCATTCTCATTCCCAAGTTACATATTAATGTACTAAAGCTTTTGTCACTTAGGTGTGTCACAAGCACTGTAAACCCAACATGTACAATGTGCATATTTTGTAATATTATCACTAACTATGATCTTACCCCAAGATTTCTAGTTTTACTGGCAGTACCTTTGTCTCTAAGTCACCTATCCTGGGAACTGTAAAGTCATTTTTGAATTACCTCCTTCCCTTATCATATAGGCACAAAATCATCAATCAGCAAATCCTACTGATTTTTAAAGTATAAATATATTTGTAATGTCTCTCATGTTTCCTCTCCAGCAAAACGAAGCTAGTTCTGATTTCCTAAAGACATTATTTGGTATTTTTTAAAACTGGTACACACTGTTCATACCTATATTTTAAGCTTGTAAATGCATATATGAAAGCAGCAATACAACAGTATTCATGAAGAATGCATAATCTCTGAAAATTATGAAAAGATCCCTACTACCAATACATTTCCAAGTACAAAACTACCATATTTGTTAACTTCTGTGTAGCAAGAGAAGTTCATTTTCAAAATATAAAATTCAGTCCTACAGACATTATTTGAAATCACCTTTTGTTTTATTTTTGCCATCTCCATCTTATTGGTATGAGACTTTCCTACCAATTATTTTGCTTGGTTAATTTTTTATTACTTTATCCCAGTAATTTTCCAGATTGGGAGAGATTGTATACTTGTATGATGTCATAGCATCCATTGCATTCCTTATCATTCATATATATAACTTCCTTCTTTTTTCCTTTCCCTCATCCAAGGATTTTTTCCCCTGTAAGCAGCTTCTTCTGCTTTCACAATTTTTATTTTTAGATAGGATCTCACAAAGTTGCCAAAAATAACCTTGAATTTAAGATTTTCCAATGTCAGCATTCCAAAATGCTGGTGCTATAGCTATGCACTATTAGACCTGGCTTGCCTAAAATTATTGTAGATATAATTTCAATATGTCTGCCCTTTACAGTTTACAGTATAGTAAAATTGTAAGTGATTCACACACTACTGTTATAGTATTACAATATTATAAATTTATCTATAATTGCCTCTATCAGTGAATTTTATGCTTTCATATCTTACTAGCCTTTTAACCTTCAGAATTCCTCTTACTATTTATTGTTATTTTTTCTTATTTTTCTCATATAAGAATAATTATGAGATATTTTACTTTCAGATTCTGACTTATTGCACTATTTTGTAGTTCTCTGATATTATGATGTACATCTAGATATTACCAAAAGCCTGATGGACTTATAGATGGATGCTTTGTAAGGTCAATTGATCATGGGTGTATAATACTAGGTTAGCATATTGTTGGCTGTGATGCTGGAAGGTGAAGCCTGGTAGAAGGAGGAGAGTTACTTTGAGTGTTTGACTTGGATCTGTTTAATTTATTTTTTAAATTTTTTTTTTGTTTAAATTTAACAATGGTTATATTACATATTCTCATCATCAGATCAGTTTAGATTAATACATATAGGTATATAAGATTGATCAAACAATTAAACATTAACACATTCAGTCAACATTACATTTTTTTCTTTTCCTCTTTATTTTTTTAAAAGATGACATATTGCATATTGTCCTCACAATAGTTCTACAGAGTAAAGTGTGTAGGCATGACCCACCTCCCTATTGATGTCGCTTAGAAAAAGAAAAAAAAAAGAAGAAGAAAGGAAAAGAAAATTCTTCTCTTTGGACTAAGAGGAAGCAGATGCATACACAGTCAAATGTTCTGCAATTGCAGTGGGCCACCAGTGAAGCTTGTGATGTTGGAGGCTATTGAATCTAAGCCTCCTAGAGCTCATCTCACCAATCTAGCTCTGCGTTTCATGCATTGTAATTAAGCTTTTTTTTCTTGCTGGATGATCAAGGGCAAGTCAAAGCAAGACCTGTATAACAAAGCATTCGGTTTTTTGGTATCTTCCCGGGTCAAATCCCCTCAGGATTAAGTTTGGGACCTTAGACAGTACTTTGCAGGACTGTTGTTAGTGTCAGCCTTCGGGACGAGTCACGGCCATGGCTTGGCCAATTTGCTTTCTGTGAAAGCCTGAGAGAATGTTTTTCTCTGGGTGATTCTCCTTAGATGCACTATAGTTCATTTATCCCTTTCCTCTGAGGTCCCATAATCTCCTTGACCAGGAAATTTGGGATACCTGTGAGTTATAGGATATTACAGCACAGGTTTTCTTATATCCTGAGTACTTATTGACCTTGAAGTGCTAGAGCCAAAATATTGGCTCTCCTCAAAGCCCTTCTTTTTCTCCAATTTTTGGTCTGTTACCTTACATTCTTAACCCTCCAGCAGAAAAGCTTTGTGATACTATTACACTATAGCATACATACTTGAGCTTATCATCACTGGCTTTCTGAGTATCAAATATGTTTGACTTAGCTTGGAATTGATATTTTCTGACCATCATTGATATTCTAATAATGTTCCATACAATGTGACATAAGCAGTTACACAATTTTGACAAGGTTCTATCTTTTTATCTATCTATCTATCTATCTATCTATCTATCTGTCTATCTATCTATTTTTATTTTTTTCTTGAGTGCTCATTGCTTCTTGCCTGACTTGCTATAAACTCTTTTGCCTTTGACATAACCCTCTAATATGCTGCCCTGCCATGTATCCATGTAAATATAAGCTGAACTATATGTAAACAATATGTGAACTGAAATACACCTTTCTTTTAAATTGTACATTTTGGGTATTTTGTTCCAGCAATGAGAAAGTAACTAAGACAGACTTTGAAACCACAGAAATGAGGTCCTTCATGTGACACTATCTGTCCATGTGCTTAGCCATTGAAATTGGCTTGCAGGAAGAGTATAGAAATATTTAGGGATGTTGGATAGAGAAGAAGCCTTAGAATGTTGTGAGCCAAGCTTGATGAGAAATCCTGGTCAGAACTCAGACAACCCTAAAGCTTATAGAAATGTGACTGACTGCTCAAGACCAGGCTCAAGAGATTTCTACTGGAAACAAGGATTGCATTGGCAATTGTGTTAGATTTTTAAAATTTTTTTGTCCATTTTAATGACAAAAAATTAAAATAACAATGAAACAGTTTCAAAAAAAGTTAGTAGGATGGTTACAATTAATACCATGCATATTATTGTCTTTGTAGTTTGTTATTCAGAGGAAAAGGTGCAGACCTGGTATCTTGTCTAAACAATATAAGACAAAGTAGCCATATATCTATCCTATACATATGGATCCATGTGTACACATTATATATACATTTTTCCTTTGAGAGTTTCTAATACTAGAAGAAAATATCACACCATGTCTCATAAGTAGATTGTAAGTCAGAGATACAGTATGAATCATAAAACAAAAAGTATAACTAAACAAAATTCAGAAAATTAATTAAATACTAATTAAAATTAAATTAAATACTTCAGAACAATATTCCAAAATTCAAATCAAATCATGATTACAACTTAGAGGCCATAATGTTGTTTATCATATGTACAAATCTATAATCAATTCAGAGTACACGCATAGTATTTGAATAGGTTAATATATACAAAGATATCAACTAAGAAAACGTTTTCATGGTAGTAAAGAATTACTAAGAATAAAATGTAATATAAATACTGGCATTGCAAATATATGACCAGAACTTCTAAACTTTGGGGATAAGATATCACACAAACTTCTAGTATGTCGTGGACATAGACAGTGTCCCTGATGCTTACTGGTGGCCAGGTGTCACTTGTGGGACTGAACTACTGCTATTTCCTTGATATCTGCCCTGCAGACTCAGACAGAATCATGACCCATGAGTGTGTTAGGTTTTGGCAGAAAATTTATCTGCTTTTGTTCATGTTTGTAGACATTGCAGAAGACTGATATTAAAGGTAGCAGACTAATTTATCTTGAAGGAGAAATTTCAAGGCAATGTAATATTGAGGTGATAGCATGGCTCCTGTTGGGGAATGAGAGTCAAGTGCAAAGAGCAGAGCAGGATCATTAAAACTTTTTGAGTTTAGCTAGAAAGTAATCTCTAGTAAAGTTATGCCCTTAACAGATGAAGCAGAATACAGTGTGGTTGCTGAAAAGATTATCATTACAAATTCAAATACTGTACTTTGTTTTTTTTTTTTTTTTCACAAATAGCACTTTTATTTATCACTATTAAAAATCTGGATCTTAAACAGACTCTTGAACTGGTGGTTCATATCCATCAGCTCGTTCAACTTTAGCTCCAGTCTCGTCTCCAGTAGCCTTTCCAGAACTACTACCTTCACCATGAAGCTCCATCAGTTTTCCCAATTCAAACTTTGGCTTCTTCAGCATTTTTACTTTTCTGACAAAGACATCATGAAGAGGGTAGATAGACTGGCAAGCCTTTTCTATGTCTTTCCCAATGATGTCTGCACCTCTTGGGTCCTGATTTCCATCATCTTCTTCCGGATCTGACGGACCTGTTGGTGCTGAGCATAAGAGGTCTTCTGTGTCTGATTGTTGCGTTTTTTAGTAAAGCCAACACAGAACAGTCGAGGCAAATAACCATCGGTAGTGTTGACATCAACATGAGCTTCGATCATGGTCTGCCATTTTTTGACCATGGAACACATTTTGTCACGGGTGAGGTCCATGCCATGGAAGTTAGTTAGGCAGTTTTTGCCCTGAACATCTTCAGTAATTAGCTTGAATTTTCTAAAGGCAACCTCATCATTCTGCAGATCAGCAAGGCTCACTTCAAACACACGGCCTTTGAGCCCATCAGATGCAATTTTGGTTCCTTGAGTTCTGGTGACGAGTGTTTTCCCGATATTTCTTATGTTGAACATAGCGGGCGCCTTCACATCATACCAGTCTTTTTTAGAAAATGGGTCAACCACTTTCTTCTTGGTTCCTTTTTTGCCGCCTTTCGTAAGGCACTTGTTCTTGCCTACCTCCATGGTGCTGCTCAGAGAGCCAAAAGGGCCAAATACTGTACTTTGGAAAAAGAAAAAAAATTTCTGAGAGCGTCACAGGAACCAGCAAGACTCCACCCTTAGGAGCATCAAAATTGCAAAGACAAAAGACTTTGCTTTGAGAAGAAAGCTTCTGGCAGGAATTTGACAGCACCTAGAGACAGCCTGAATATATTTTGCATAAAGGAATGTACATGAATCATTTGGGGGTCAGGGGAAAATTTCATGGCCTTCATCTAGATGTAAATCCCAAAGCTTTATGCTACTGATATAAACGAAATAAATGTAACTCCCAACCTAATGGATGTCAGATATGCCGAGCTTGTGTTCTGAAAACTGAGGAATGAAGAGTAAATTTGGGTTATTGTGACTTTATTCTTTTTCAGATGTGCCTCCAGCCAAAATTTTAATGTGTTTACGTCTTGTACACTGGCTCCCTTGACTAGGCTGGTGTTTACTGACTCAAGGGAGCATTTTAGTGTTATTATCAGTGACAGACAATCTCCAGAATGTCTGACAAAAGACCCTTGATAGTCATCAGGCATTTCCAATCTTGGGTCGGTGGACAGTTTTAAGTCTGGAAGAAATCAGTGCCAAAGAAATAGTTAAATATGCATGGGTCAAATAATAAGACCAACAGCACTATTAAAAATACAACCAGCAAATGTTTCTACCAGGAAGAACCAGTAATAACCTTCCACAAATAGGGTAAGGAGAGGGTCTATGGAATCTCACAATATAACTGAACTTTAATCTGTTATTTGATATCTGTCATTTACAGAGTTATAAAGCCTTGGTCATAGATCTGAGTTCTGGTAGGTGGGCGATAGTCCCAGGGGCATATGAGAAACTTTCAAGCATCTTATGTGGACTAACTGCTGCATATTCTGCTTTGTTTATTCCATTTTCCATGAAGGAGCTATCATAATAGAAGAGAGTCAATTTAGGGTCAGTAAGGGGTGTGTATAATGTCCTATCTGATCTCATGTATGTGGAGAGTTACCTGCGTATAGTCATGTTTTTAGCTGTAATATTCCTTTTTTACTGATGGATAGATGTGAGGGTTTAAGGAGGAACATGTTAAGGAATGACTGGTCCTTCTATAAATAGTGCCTAATATTTAAGAAGTCAACTGTCTGATAGCCTTAGTTTCATTTTGGAAGAAAGATTCCTGCCACTATATATATATATATATGTATATATATATATATATATATATATATATATATATATATATATGGTATATATATTCCATATATATGGTATATACTGTACATATACTGTATATACTCTATATATACTGTATATATACACTATATACTGCATATATATACTGTATATATACACTATATACTGCATATATATACTGTATATATACTATATACTGCATATATACTATATATATATACATACATATATATATATATATATATATATATATATATATATATATTCTGATATCTATTCCTGATATCAGATTAGATACTTCTGGTACCAGGATGACAACAGCCACAGCTCCAAAACAAGCAGGCCATCCCTTTGTTACAATGTCTCATTCATGACTCAGATAGCCTATATGATGTTTAGTAGGTTCACAATCCTCTGTAAGCAATCGCAAAGCCATGTCTCAACTTTCACTAGTATATAGATTATAACTGACCTTTTGGGAGGTTCAGTAATCTGTATTTGGGGCATCTAGAAGCACTTGTTTAAGCTTTTGGATTGTACCCTGGAAATCAGGTTACTAGTCTAAAATATGAGTATCTGACTACTGGGTTTCCTTTATAAACTGACAGAGAGGTTGCCCAATATCACTATATCTTGCTATCCAAAGGGGACAAAAGCCTGTAATGCCTAGGAATCCTGTCAGCTGTTTCAGGATCTTGGGCTGCAGCAAGGAGAATATAGGTTTAATTCTCTCTTCATTCAGTGTTTGAGTCCCTATTAGATATGATACGGCCTAAGTACCATATCTGAAAGCTGCAAAATGTTTCCTTAGGCCTAGAGACCTTAATACCTATGTCTGCTAGAAAATCATCAGGGAATGGGTGTGCTGGCTTCAGAGCTATTCTGAGAGGGTAAATAACAGTATACCATGCACATATTGTAAAACTGTGACTTGGGAAAATTCAAAGCAGGCAAAATCATGGGAAATCATTTATCCAAAAAGCTGAGGACTGTCTGAAATTTTCAGTAAGCAGAATCCAAGTTAGTTGAGAGGCCTGCTTGTGAGAATTTTTAAAGGGAAAAAGAAACTGGGAATATTTATGTAGAAGAAGACAAAACGGGAATCTTTTAAGGCCAACCAGATAGCTCAGCAGACCAAATGGCCTGCTTCAGCAAAATCCAGTGGCTGGAGTTCGATCCCTAGCATACTGTGCCAGACCCATACCCAGGGCGCACGGAAATGGTGATTGAGACTGAGCATGGTGGTGTGCGCCTGTAATCTTTGCACTTGTGAAGCTCAAAACAGGAGAATCACTACAAGTCCAATCTATGTAGTGAGACTGTGTAGACCCCATACACCCTGTCCTAAATTCATTAAAAAAGGAGCATCTTTAAAATCCAACATTGACAGGCTGGGGAGATAGCTCAGTAGAATAAGCGCTTGCCTAGTAAGCACAAGGACATGAGTTCAGTTTCCGGTTCCACAAAAATAAATAAATAAATAAATAAATAAAAAATTCAATATTGAAAATCAGCATCTTCTAGGTTCTGAGAAAGGTGTATGAGTTAGGTAATAACAGTGGTTTGGTACTATTATCTCATTTACCAATCTAAGATCTAGTACCAAATTGTACTTTGTATTGGATTTTTGAACTCCCCAAATTAGAGTATTGCAGAGGCTATTACAGGCTATAATACAGGTAGGTAAGCCCAGTTTCCTTAAATTGTCAATCAGAGGCAATAATCAATCCTTTTGAAAGTTTAAGCCTTAGAGAGCATTTAGTGAGGAATCTTAGTGGGGTTTTTAGGAAGTATTTGTTCAACAATAGCTCTTATTGTTCTTTCTACTTTACTTTAGTTGCCCATACTTCAGGATTTATTTCTGTCTCCATAAGATAAAGGCAGCATATCTGCCTTGGGTGCATGTATATTGTAATATTTTAACAAGGTAAGACATCTCTCCTGAGGAGGGGAACTGGTATCTTAGGAGACATACTACACGGATGAGGAAATACATATAACAAAAATATGTGAGAAAATGGTAAACTTAATTAGTAATTTGAGAGATGAAAGTTAAAGCGATACTGAGATTATATCTCACCTCTGAAAGAATGGCTATCATCAAGAAGTCAATAAACAGTAACAAAGACTGTCAGGACACTGGGGAAAAATGAACACTCTCAACTGTTGATGAGAAAGTGAACTTTTGCAATCACTATATAAATCTGTATGTAGATTTCTAAGCACACTCCCTAGGATTAGAGGTCCAATTGAACCTAGTTATTTTCTTCCTGAATATCTTCAAGAAACAACTATAAATTTCATACTATAAGTTATATATGTATAATTGTCTTATAATAGCACAGTTAGTAATAGCTAAATCTTGGAAATAATCCAAGTAGCAATCAACCATGAAGGAAATTTTTAAAAAAGATATAGTCAGTGAAGTACTACTCAGTCATAAAGAAGGATAAGCTAGAGGCTTTTATAGGAAAATGGATGTAACTTGAAGCCATACTTATAAATGAAATAAATTGAACTCGCACCTGGGACCACAGGTGTGAATCACCAAGCCTAGTCTCAACTACCTTCTCACCACGTCCTGGGAGTAAGGCAAGCATAGCAGGAGAGTTTCAGACCTTAAAGAAACTACTGCAGCTAGTGAAAAGCTAAGAAATGATCTCTTCAAAATGACTAGGATGCAGGAAAAAGTAATTCAACGTCTGCAAGATGATGCAAAGACTAATAGGCATCAATGAGAAAGAAGGAGTCAATAAAAATTATATAAAAAGAATATGGGGAGAAGTAATAGTAGAAAACTTCCAAAATATGGAGAACAATTTGGCATTTAGGTAATGGAAGCATATACAAATCTAAAAAACATCAAACAAATAAAAAACATATTGAAACATATAATAGTCAAAATCCCAGAAATCCAGCAGAAGAACAATATTCTAAAAGACACTAAAGAAAAGAAACATCATGTTTAAAGGAAAACCCATCATAGTAATGGCAGATTCCTCTTCACAAACTATGAAGTCATGAAGAGCATGGAGTAGAGTGCTTCAAGTCCTCCATGAAAAAAAATTTCAGCACAGGCTCCTATACCCTGCAAAACTATCATTCAAGTTGAATGGAGAAGTGAAATACATCCATGACAAGGAACAACTAAAGAATTTCATGATGACATAGCTACCCCTACATAAACTACTACAAGACATTCTAGAGAGGGACCAAAATGATCAGAACTCCACGAATGAGAACAGAAAGAATCTTCCAAATAGGGTAAACAAACACAAGAAAAAACAGGCAAACAACAGCAGGTAAACAACATGTCAGACATAGGACAATACATCGTAATTATAAACATCAATGTAAATTCACTCAAATCACCAATGAAAAGAAATAGACTGACACAATGCATTAGGAAGCAAAATCCAAAAATATGTTGTACACAAGAAACACACTTAAGTCGTAAAGAAATTCATAGGCTGAAGGTTAAAGTATGAAAATAATACTAAATGTCCCAACACCTTAGAAAAAAGTAGGGGCAGCAATTCTGTTCATAGACAGTGTCAAGTTTAAAACAAGAATGATCAAAAAAAAAAAAAAAGCCACTACAAAGAAGGCTCTGGTTAAGGGAAAAAATTCAATATGAAGAGGTAACACTCATAAATATGTACACATCCAACACAACAGCACCCAGCTATATAAGACAAATTCTTTTTTTTTAAGGTAATGAGCAGAACATCCTTACTGAGGGTAAGAAAACTCCTTTCCGAGAGAGGGACAGGAGGGGTGGTCCCAAGTGGGTGTCCCCTATAAGACAAATCTTAATGGACATGAAAAATCTAATAGCCAATACCACAATCTTAACAGGAGACCTTAACATACTCTTATCCCTAAAAGATCAGTCAAGGGGACAAAAAAAATTAGCAAAGAAATACAAGAACTGAATCAGAATATAGAACAACTGGATTTAGTGGACATATGCAGAGTGTCCCACCCAAACACTTCTGAATACACATTTTTTTTCATCTATACATCAGACATTTTCGAAAATAGACCACATACTAGACTATAGGTCATTCTCAAGTATATACAAGAAAACAGAAATTATACCATGCATATTATCCAATTACAGTACAACAAACCTCAGAATAAATGGTAAAGGAAACCACAAAGTCCCCTAAATACATGGAAATTAAACAATACCTCCCTCAGCAACAAATGGGTTACAGATGAAATTAAACAAGAAATTAAACAATATCTAAAATTCGATGAAAGACCTGACCAAATAGCATAGAGGATTAAAGCGCCTGCAGTCAGGGACAGGTGTTGATCCCAGGGCCTGCTGTGCCTTCCTTGCCCTTGAGGCCTGCTAAGACAGTAATTGAGACTGGGCATGATGGCACATGACAGTCGTCCCAGGTCTCTGGAGTGTGTAAACAGGCAGATCACTATGAGGCCCTTCTAGTGGTGAGACCTTGAACACCTTGTGGACACTTCCTCCCAAAATAAATTCAATGAATGTTCACGGACAACTTACAGGAACTTATGGGATGCAATGAAAGCAGTTCTTAGAAGGAAAATTATAGCTATGAATTCACATATTAGAAAAACAGAATACAAACAAATACCCTAATGCTGCACCTCAAATGTCTAAAAGGAAGAGCAAACAAAACCCAAAGCCCATCATAAGGATGAGAGCAGAAATTAATTCAATCAAGATATAACGAATCAGAAAGCCTGTTCTTTGAAAGATTAAATAAAATTGACAAGCTCCTGGCAAACCTAATCAAAAAGAGGAAAGAAAAAACTCAAATTCAAAAATAGGAATGAAAAGGGGGAAATTACCACAGATTCAGTGGAGATTCAGAAGATCATTATTAGCTGCTTTGAGAATCTTTTCTCTGAGAGAATTAAAGACACAGATGAGATGCACAGATTCCTAGAAAGGTACAATTTAACCAAACTGAATCAAGAAGATATAAGTAAGAACTCTCAGTAACTCAATAGCAGCCAATGAAACACAAAATGGAATAAAACCCTACTGAAAAAGAACAGTCCAGGCCTTTGAATATTCACGGCTGAATTCCACAAGAAATTTACAAAAGATATAACCTCAGTACTCCATAAAATCTTCAATGAAATTGAAAAGGAAACAATCCTCATGAATTCATTCCTGGAGTCAATTATTATACTGATACCAAAACCACAGAAAGTAAAAAAAGAAGTGCATGCCAATATCCCTCGTGAGCATAGATGCAAAAATCTGCAATGAAAGCATAGCAAATAGAATTTAGCAAATCATTAAGAAGATTGTACATCATGAGCAGAAAGGATTCATCCTAGGGATTTAATGATAGTTCAACATATACAAATCTATATATGTAATATACTATATAAGTAGATCCAAATCAAAAAAACATATGGTCATCTCAGTTGATGCAGAAAAGGATTTTAACAAAGTCTAACACTCATTCATATTCAAAGACCCACATAAAGTTAGAATAGATGGCCTCTAACTCAGTCTGATAAAAGCCATCCATGAGAACCCAACAGCTGACATAAATGGAGAAAAATCTAAATGGAGAAAAATCTAAATGGAGAAAAATCGAAATCTTTTGCCCTCAGATCTGATGTAAGAGAAGGACTTCTTCTATCACCACTCGTATTTCATATATTTCTAGAATCATTAGCTAGAGCCATTAGAAAAGAGAGAGAAATAAAAAGAATAAGAATAGGTAAAGAAGAAGCTAAACAATCATTATTTGCAGATGATATGATACTCTTCTTGGAAGATCCAAAAAACTCAACCAAGAAGCTGCTAGATTTTATACGTCAATTCAGTAGCATAGCAAGTTACAGAATTAGTACCCAAAAGTCGAAAGCATTCCACTACACAGATAACACACAGAATGAGAGGGAAATTAGAGAAACAATACCATTTACATTATCACTGCAGAAAATGAAATACTTAGTAATTAATCTCACTAAACAAGTAGAATATCTACTCAATGAAAACTACAGTACTCTGAAAAAGTAATCATGTAGGATTTCAGAAAATTGAAAGATATTCCCTGCTCCTGGGCAGGAAGAATGAACATTGTGAAATTGGGCACACACCCCAAATTGTTAGAGACATTTAATGACATCCCTATCAAAATACCACCAACATATACACTACAGACCTAGAAAAATCATTCCTAAAATTTATTTGGAACCATGAAAGAGCAAGAGTTGCAAAGGCAATCCTGGGGCACTAATGCAAGGCAGGAGGCATTACAATTTCTGACTTAAAATTATACTACAAAGTGACTGTAATAAAATCAGCATGGTACTGGCAAAAATGAACATCAATGGAATAGATTTGAAGATGCAGAATAGAAACACACTCAGCCATCTTATCTTTGTGAAAGGGGACAAACATGTTCATTGGAAGAAAGATAGCCTCTTTAACAAATGGTCCTGGAAAAACCGGCCCTCTACATGCTGTGAACTAAAACTTGACCCAGGTCTATCACGATGTACTAAAGTGAAAACAGAATAAAGATCTAGACATTAAAAAAGAAAGACTAAATCTCCTGGAAGAGAAAGTGGGTGGAAATCTTGAAGACATTGGGGAAGGCCAATAGTTCATGAACAAAACCAAATGGCATGCATAACACTTGAAGGAATTAACAACAGGGTCCTTCTCTTCTTGAGAAGTTATTGCATGGCAAAAGAAATTACCAATAGAGTGAAAAGACAACTCACAAATTTTGAAAACAATTTTAACTGATAAGTATTCAGACAAAGGTCTTCTCTCTAGAATTTATAAAGAAGTAAAAATCATTAGGACCCTAGGGGCAGGGGAGATAGCTCTGTGGCGCAAGTGCCTGCCTGGCAAGTGCAAGGTTGTGAGTTTGAACTCCGGTCCTGCAAAAAAAAAAAAAAAATCATTAGGACCCCAAAATTTGAAGTCCATATCTAGAAATGGGCATTTGAAATGAACACACTTCTCAGAGGAAGAAATACTAAAAGCTAATAAATACATGAGAAAATGCTCCACATCACTAGCTATCCATGAGATGCAAATTAAAACAACATTTGGATACCATCTCACTCCAGAAAGAATAGGTGTCATAAAGAAATCAGCCAACAGCAAATGTTGGAGATACTGTGGGCAAAAATGAACTGCTCTTCACTTCTGGTGGGATTGTAGACTGGCGCAAATCTATGGAAATCTGTGTGGAGACTCATTAAAAAAACTAGGACTGGAAATCCCATTCAATTCAGCGATCCCTCTACTGGGGATTTCGCCCCCCCCCAAAAAAAAGAACAAAAAACAAAAAACAAAAAACGGAAAACATCATATCATAGTAACATGCGTGCACCTATGTTTATAGCAGCACAATTTGTGATAGACAAGTCTTGGAAGCAACCAAAATTCCTATCACTTGAAGAATGGATGAAAAAAAATGTTTTGTTTTTATACAATGGAGTGTTAATCAGTTATAAGGAATAATAAACTAGAACCATTATATGTAGCTGCATACAACTTAAAGATATAATCATAAATGAAATAAAGTAGACCCAGAAGCGTAAATATTAAATACTCTCTAGTGTGAGGACTCAAAAGAAGAAATAAAAATGGAAATGTACAACACAGTTAAATGGAAAGCGAGGACTTAAGGATTAAACAACAAAGAGAGTGGAAGGAAAAAAGTTAGGAAACATGGCAAGGGGAAAGCCATACATTTATATAGAAAAGGTGGTTAAGACAATGGTCCTCAAAACCTCCAGCAGGTTTCTGAAACTAGCAGTTAATTGGTAGAATTCTTACCCTGACTAATTATATATGCTGATATCTGTGAACTGAGCAACTTCACTGAGGATAGCCATGTGTTATACTGAAACCATGGTTGAAATTCATCATTATGGTCTTATAAATACATGCTGCTTCTAATGTTATATCAATCATTGCTATAATCTCTGAAGTAAATATTTGTTTAAGAAAAGGTAATAAAATTGAATAAGAGAGAAGAAAAAAATTGCCATAGGATTGTGCTGCTACAGTTTTTTATGTGGTTAGATTTCTAAATTTCTGTATAAAAATTTGCAATTGTGTTTTCACATTCCATAGATATCTAAAGTTTAGAATATCAACAATTATTAGTCAATACCTGTTCCTTGTTATGTCAATGGCTTTTGATATTCAGAAAGACAGTGTCAATTCAAGTACCTATGTTGTAGGGTAATAATATCATTAAGCTTTTCTTCTGGGTGGTCAACAACTTAATTTTACAGACCTAAAAATAAGAGAAAAAGATGGGCTACAAAAATAGCCAATATTTGGCCCTAGACTTTCACAATCAGTGAGCAATCAAGACATAAGGGAAACTGTAGTGTAACATCCTATAACTAAGTGGCATCCCAAAATTTTTGTTCAAGGAGATTATAGGCCTACAGAGGAAAGGGATTTCTGATGTATAGCGTGCCTAAGTAGAGTCACTTAGCGAGAAAACAATCTCTCAGGCTTTCACAGAAAACAAATTGGTCAAGCAATGGCTGTGACTCATCCAGATGGCTCACACTGACAAAAGTTCTACAAAACACTGTACATGGTTTAAGATAAAATTGTGAGGGGATTTGACTGACCTTGTCAGATACAAAAGTCACATTTTTTGTTATATAGATTGTCCTAGTTACTTTTTACCTGTTGCTGGGACAAATAACCAACACTCAAAATGAATGAAAGAAAGGTTTATTTAGTTCACAGTTTGTGGAGGTTTCAGTCCATATCCATTGGCCCAAGTCTAAGTCGAACAGGGCAGAGAGCATCCAGTTCATGGCGGTGGAACTGCAACAAAATGGTGACAGAGGCAGCCAACCAAACAGGGCAGCAGAGCCATAGCTCTAGTCTATCTTTCTATCTCTCTTTATATTTCATTCAGGCTCTCTGCCTCACTGTATCTGCCTTAGGCTACACCCATAATCCCAGAAGTACTCAGACCATAATCCCATCAGTATTAAAACACATAATCCCAGTGACTCATGAGTCAAGTCTCAATCTATAGAAGTTCCTGGCCCACGATTGCATGAGGCTTTGGGGGGACAACTAGACATAAACCATAACATAGGTCTTGCTTTATTTTGGTCTTAACGATCCATCAGAAAAGTCTAAGCACAAGGTATGAAAAGTGAAGCCATATTTATATGCTGAGCTATAAAAGGGTCTAGTTAATTGTCAGTTCTGCTGATAACCCACTACTACTATGCATGATTGGGTTATACATACAGTTAGTTTCTCTTAGTGTGAGAAGAAAGATCTGTACTATTGATGTTTAGACAAGAAATCATGCCTGCACCTTGTACTCTGAACAGCTACAATGAAGACAACAATATGCACTGTATTAATTATTGTAAATAAGTAAATAAATTTAAAAAATGAAATACAAATAAAAATAAAAAATAAACTAATATAAAAATGAAGTAAAGATATAAACATTAAAACAGAAACGTTAAATCTTCTGGAATATAAAGTACTTGGAAATCTTGAAGACATAGGGGAAGGCAGAAGGTTTATTTACAAAAAAATAGACTTCAGAGAAATACTTCAAGTAATCAACAACTGGGATCTCATCTTATGGAGAAGTTTCTGTATGTCAGAAGAAATCACCAACAAAGTGAAAGACAATCTGCAATTTAGGGAAAAAATCTTAACCAAAAATAACTCAGAAATAGGATTTCTACATAGAATATATAAAGAAGTTTTAAAAAGTAGTCCCTCAAAATTCAAAGACCCAATCCAAACTGGACTTGATGTGCCAGGCCCAAAACAACATGGTCAGTTGGTTATGAAATGAAATCTCCAAAATACTGAGCCAAATTAAACCTTAGGTATTTAGTTATAACAACAAAAGTTAACAGTGTTACTACAAAAGCAAGCTTAAGGCAGGGGATAAATATCAATTTGAATAGTTTTCAGAAGTTAATGTCATCTATGAAGGCATGTGAAAATGCGAGGAGCCTGGTCTGGCCAAAAGCACATGCATAGTAGCACTGCACAATCGTGGGCACAAATGCAGCAATAGCAGCTGGTAGCAGGTGTTAGTATTGCCTGCTTGTCTATGGCCACCTGTGAGGCCTGAGGCTAAGTAATGTACAACTTTAGCTACAAAGATTAGCTATCATGTCTCATATGTTAGTTAAGGGTCAGAGCCTGTGGTAATGGCCCAACGCTATTTATGAGTATGCATATGGTGGTAGTGTTGGGCTTTTTGGCCAGGAAGCCCATAGCTGTAGCAACTGAAGTGGCCTTAAGAATAGAGGAGCAAAAAAGTAGTGGTTTAAAAACCTGGAGACTGGAGGTAAAAATCTTCAAGGACCCTTTGTGGTAAAAGCTGGTTGCTAGGGGCTGGGGAGATAGCTCATTAGAATAAGCACTTGCTTGGCACGTACAAGGTCCTGTGTTCAATCTCTCATACCACAAAAAAATTGGTTATTGATATCCTCATAGTCAATAACTGGGTTTTCTATAGAACAATGCCCTGCTGTACAATTATCAAAAATCATGCCTTGGATACAAACCTCATTGGATACAATACTGCCACTGCACAAAGCTTGCCCGTTGTTCAGAATAGCAAAACATGCTGGGTCTTCTGTGATGAAAACTGTGGCTAGACCAGGTTCTATTGAAATCCTCTGAGAATGTCATTGTGGAGCATAGAGGCTCATGTTTTGTGTCTTGAAATGGATATCCACCATCTCTGTTTCTTCTGAGACATCTACAGATAGCTGAGATATACCATGTCTCTCATGATGTGAGTAATGTTTAGCTGAAGTTATTGATTTGAGCAATGTTCTGATAAGCTGAAGAAGTTCAGTATTCACCTTAGAGTTCTTATTTCTGGGAGTAGAATTAATATCCAGGGATCTCTAAGCAGTGCTGGTCTGGTGTGTGCTGATGCAGGCAAAACAAAAGTTCTCTTCATATTTGTATGTAGTTATTTTGGTGTCTTTTCTTTCACTGTGTTGTTGCACCTTCTTAAGTAAAATATTTTTTTTTTATGTCTTTTTGAGACAGGGTCTCGCTATGCAGTTGAGGCTGGTCCTGAGCTCACTTTTGTAGCCCAGGCTGGTCTCGAACTCGCACCAATCCTCCTGCCTCAGCCTCCCGAGTGCTGGGATTACAGGTGTGCGCCACCACGCCCGGCTTAAGTAAAATATTGAACTCTAGAATTATTTTCACTTATGAATAACTTTCCATTTATTCATTAGTTTCTACAATGAAGGTAGGCATCTTTCACTTTGTCATTTTGATGATATCACCTTATTTTATCTTTTCAGATTTTGATAATAGTCATCTTAACACATGTGAAATCCTATAATATCATTGAGGTTTTGAGTTGCATTTTATAGTTGATCAGTACTGTATATCTTTCTTCTGAAAATGTCTAGATTTTTTCTGTATTTTTTAAAAAATTATTACTATTTTTATGTATTTAGGACAGAGTCTACAGGGTCTCACTACATAGATCGGATGCATAGTGATTCTCCTGATTTCAGCCTCCCAAGTGCTGGGATTACAGGTGTGTGCCACCATGCTCAATCTCAATCACTGTCTCAACATGCACCATGGGTGGGGCCAGAAAGGCCTGCCAAAGATTGAACCCCGAGCTCCTGTGTCTGCCTAACCAGGTGTTTTAGTCTGATGAGCTATCTGGTGGGCCCAAAACTAGAGAAGGATTTTTTTTTTGGCTGCCTTGGGCTCCCTTAAGGGCAGGTCTGGTCAAGCATGTGGAGCAAGGGATCGAACTGCGGTCCTCTGTGCTTGGCCAGGTTGCCCAAGCAGATGCTTAAACAACTGAGTTAACCATCAAGTGCCCACTATTTTGTTGTTGTTATTGGGCTTTATAAGATACACTTTAAAAAAAAATTCGAATCTCACTATGTAGTTCAGGCTGGCCTTGAGCTCATTATGTATTGCAAGCTGGTCTTGAGTGTGTGGCAGTGCTCCTGCCTAGTATACTTTCATTTGTAATGATGTAAAACTTTTATTAGAACATGTTTGTTGTACCTAATAATCACATTCATTGCAGGAAATTGACACATGTACATAACACGATTGAATCCTCTTGTCATTCCATTCTCCTCTTTCCTCTGTCCCTTGATCTCTTGGTTCCTGGACCTTTTTTTTTTTTTTTTTTTTGGTCTTTTTTGATACAGGGTCTCACTATACATTTCAGGCTGGCCTTCAGTTCACTTTTGTAGCCCAGGCTGGTCTTCAACTCACATCAAACCTCCTGCCTCAGCCTCCCAAGTGCTAGGATTACAGGCATGCACCACCATGCCCAGCTCCCCTGACCTTTTGTAAAAGACCAATCTTCCTGTTTCTTACTATATATCTTTTATTTTGCTCCTTGTTTATGTTTTCTTTCTCATAAAAGAGAAATAGTATGATTATTTCACAACATCATGGTCTCAGGAAGAATTCATTGTCCTACAAATGTATCCTTCTTTATGGTAGAGTAGTACTCCATTGTGTAAAATATCACAATCTTTATCCATTTATTTGTTGATGGACATATAGGCAGCTTCAAATATTTAGCTGCTATAAGTTGTTTTATGCTCTGGGCTTAACGCCAGCACTTTTAGACCTAGCCCCCTCAAGTCCACACATGACTAGCATAGCTTCTTACCACAAAGGGCAAGGCTGATATATCCTTTTCCATCTGAACTCAAATGGCTAAAGGTAGTGGTATATGTGTTATTCATACCCTCTGTACATGGCAATCTCCCAATGGGTCACTGTGGTGAAAACCCAAATACTACTGCATCTTGACTGAGAAGATAGAGTGGCAGTGACACGAACACCACCAAATAAGAAAATCTAAAATTAAAATTATTTGTATTATACTTGTACAAAGTTTCATTCTTGCTCCTCAGCAAGTGAGCCATAGATGGGTTCATAGAAATTTTAGTTTATAATTTCTCATCAGTGACATGAAGGCAGATAAAAGTAGTGATTCTATGTTTAAGAAAATTATGGTAATAGTTTTATTAATCGGGGAGAAAAACAGGCTCTACAGACTTTGGGCAAAGTAAAAGTCATAAAAAATACATCCTACAGTGAGAGGATAAGCCACCATTCAAGAGAGAATGCAGTGTGGAAAAAACTCAATGTGGATGGTTCTCTTTGTATCATACACTCTTCTGGATCAAATTGTGGCATTTTAGAGAGAAACAAAAAAAATATGCCTCAAAGGTCTTACTTGCTGCTCCTAGCTGACTACCAGATTTTGAGCTGCTGGAGTCTCTTCGTGAAGGTAGTTTCTAGGCACATTCTCTACTCAGAAAAAAGTTGGTTAAGACAGGTGCAAAGAGTAGCAAAAATTTATTAAATCTAGGAAAAGAAGTAGACTGTGTAGTGCTAGTTTGGGTCAATTTAAAGTTGGAAAAGAAGTACACCCTATAGTGTGAAGGCAAGTCACCATACAAGAAAGAACACAGTTGTCTAAAAGTAGTGATTAAAAAAGCACTGCTAACTTTAAGAAAAACTTCTACTGAATTAAATAAGTACATTTTGGATTCAGTGAGTTTTGTTGTTGAATACACTCATTGACAGTTATTCATTATAGGAAGAAGTGATACATAGAAAATTATGAGTATTGCCTGTAGTTTTAAGATAGGTATATAAACTTACCATTGAGAATGTTTTGCATTTCAATTTATTTTGTATAAACTGAAAAGAGGATTGTCTTGTTATGCATGATGAATGCTCCCAGAATGTGTCATGGTGTGTCAGAATGGAAACTGTTGAAAAACGCAGCAAATCAAATTCACTTTCAATCACCTTACTCCTATATCTAAATATATTCAATAGCTCATTTTTTCTTAAGGGTAACATTTCAATTTTAACACCCAAAGATCTCAAGTTCTGGCTGTTATTAATTTCTGCAATATTCTTCCTAAATGCCCCATTAAAATATCTAATACTTTAGCAAAAATCTTAGTTACTGTCTCCTTGAAAATCTTGCATCATCCTGTCTTAGTGTGTTGCTTCATAAAGAGCAGAAATTCTTGGTTTAGCATGGTGGCACATACCTTTAATCCTTGCACTCAGGAGGTTGAAGCAGGAACATTACTATGAGTTTGAGGCCAGCTTGAATTTAAGACCAATGTGAACTGCATAACAATACCCTATCATAAAACAACAGCAAGAACAACAAAAATAGGACAGCAGCAACAACAACAGAGAGAGCAGAAACTTGGAATATGTTAGTCAATGGAAGAACTTCAATGATTCCAGGGAAAGATGTAAACTTTATGGGTCTGGGAGTATGTGATTTTTTTCTGGAAGGATCCAATACTTTCCTCTGACTTTCAAGAAAGTATGTGAGTGAAAACAACAAAAAGGTTACTAATTAATATTTAAACTTCTCTTTGGCTATTTACTGCTTAGAAATTAACATAAACATTTTACAGCTTTACCTATCTCCTTACACTTTCTTCTTTATTTGGAAGTAGTCTCTTTGATTTTTCACTCTGATTAACATTATCTTTGTAGCATTTATGATTTTATTAAAGCTTAGTTTTGAATACCCTCCACAGACCAATGTACAAAGGCTTGATTTAAAATTGCTGTTTTTGGAAGGAGGTAGAACCTTTGGGAGGTAGGCCCTAGTAGGAAGTCATTACGTCACTGGAGTCACGTTTTTGAAGAGGACTGTGGAACATTGATTTGTTACTCACTTTTTTGCTTTCTGGTTGATGAGCTGTGCCCTTGCCATAATATCCTGCTTTATCACAGCCCCAAAACTACAGGGCTAGTTCATCATGGCCTTGAACGTTTATAAGTATAAGCCAAGAGAAATGTCATCTTCTAAATTGATAATCTCTGACAGTTTGTTACGATAACAGAAAGATGACTAAAAGTATTAGCAAATATTTTGCACTTTGTTCTATTTTAGTTATTATTATATTTTTAGCGGGAAGAGTTAGATTCAGACATATGTTATTTTGAATCTTGTTTCTAACACAATAATTTTGTTCCCTTGAAGGTACCGCTAGTCTCCTTCTAAGCTGTGTTGTCAGAACTGATAAAAACATATATGAGACTTGCATGAGTATTAAAATAAGATAAAAATGTCAGACATTATATTTTGCCTGACTCATAGTGACTGCTCAATATGTGTTGATTCTATTACGTGTGTCTCAGATCCTCATCTTTCCTTGCTGGGACAAATATCCAACAATCAGAATTAGGGAAGTAAAGATTTATTTAGCTCACAGTTAATGGAAGTTTCAGTTCATACTCAGCTGGCTCCAAGGCAGAGGGGCACATGGCAGAGAGTATCCATGCATAGTGGTGGCAAATAGCAGAGAGCAAAGCAAGTGGCATCAAATCAGGAAGCTAATTAGCCACTCTACATTCCTCACATTGTAATGCAGAGTATCTGCCTCAGGTTACTCACACCCATAATCCAAGCATTGGATCATAGATCAATAACAAACCCCAGAAGCTGCCCAATGATTGCATAAGACTTTGGGGAGGACATCTATACACAAACCATAACGGTATGTAATGCAAACCCTAAGGTAACTTAAATGACAATGATATTTTTGTTTACTTATGTAAAGCCTGAAGGTATATATCCTAAGTCTGAGGTTGTTAGTCCTAAATTTCATTCATATAGCCCAATGATGTCATAAAAAACCTAAAGTATTTCCATTATTTTGCCCCATAGTTTTCCAAGTTTTATCTTTTGTCTTCATTTGTATTGCCTTGTGGTTGTAATGTAGCTCATATAGTTGCAGGCATGGCATACTCACTCTGACATGAAAATGGGCCAAGGGTGTAAGGTTTTCTCATCAGGCTGAAGTAAAATGTTCCACAGAGATATTCCAAAGAAGCCTTCCAAAAGATCTCCACTTATATTTCTTTGGACAAGAACCTCATCTAATGATCACTTCTGCTTAGAAGGGAGTCTGCAAAAGTGGACTTGGCAAAGGGAAATGAGAATACTTTGAATAGCTTAAAGTAAGTAATCATAAGTTACCTTTTGGGGCTGATGAAGTAATATACTTCTAACAAAGAAGAAGACAATAGGCTTTGCTTATTTAATGAACTTCCACTCCATTTTTACTCCTTCTTCTAAGAACTCTTGAAAAAAGCAATCAATACATTCTTTCCATAAACCAAATGTAGAGTATACCACTTGGCCTACAGTACATGCATCTTGACTACTTAATCAGTGAAAAGAAACCTTGTTATGGTGTAGGAATTCACTGCAAAAATAATGAAATCAAGCCTGAAAAATAAGATTATGCAAACACATCCAAATTTTACATCCTGAATCTTATTGCTGTCACCCCAAAGCATCATATGGTCATAGGGATTTTTCAGAGGTGACTGAATCCAGAGTGTGTGAGATACTAGTATTAAGATGTGTGATCATTAGGTCAGGCCACTGACAGTTTTGATATTGACATCCTCCTAATCTCCATAGTCTGGATAACTATGGGGCAGAAAAAGGGGCAGAAACATGTGGTCAAAGTCCCTAGTTGCTCTGCTGCAGTCTGCACACCACGAACTGTTCTCTGTGATGCCTCTGGCAAGCCGCACTACTTTGGAGCCAACCAATTATGAAGTGAAACGTGTACAAACTGTGATCCAGTAAACCTTTCCTCCTTTAACTTTGGGTTTTGGGTAATTTGTTGCCACAACAAGTGAAAATTAACTAAGACACTGGAGAAGTGGTCCAAAATATGAATTTCTGGGAATTAAATTATGAATTTTTAACAGGAAATATTTTAAAGATAGTACAAAGTAATAGTAAAACAGAAGAAATTGCAAATGATACAGAAGTTCTCTAAACAAAAGTTTGAATTTGACAGCATTTTGTTGCATTGCATTGTGTTGTCTTCAAATTAACTATTAATGTTACCAGATGTATGCATATAAAATTGGAAGAAGAAAGAAAAAATACAAGAAATTAAGGAGAGAAAAAGGAAAACATTGTAGAAGAAAATTAAAAAACTATGCATTAATGGCTCCTTTCCAGAGAACAGCAGAAATCCACACTAAATTGTCCATTCTGCTTCCGTATGTCGAAACATCTCTTCGATCCATTTGCTCTCCTGTCAAAAATTATGCTTTGTTCTTAAACTTGTCAGTGATTTCTAGGGCATAATTTTATTTAGTGAAAGGTCTTAGTTTTGCTCTTGATAAGTGGCAATTAACCGCTTTTGGTTTGCTTGGACAAAAAAATTCCTGGGATGAATGAAGTCAGAATTCTCTTTCTCTTGAATGGCTCAAAATGTTGTTGCACAACTGATGTGAATATCAGACAGAAGAGGAGCACAGAGATATATTTGTTGAGCTACTGGAAAAGGAAATCCATGTTATTAAAAGTGCACCATGAAAATTGGAGAATCCCAGTAAATAAATTTCCATTTATTTTCCAGTCTTGAAAGATTAAAAATATTCAATTTTAAATTTGATTAAAGAATTTCTGTTCCTGGTCAGATTGCTGTAGAGACATCCTACCTTGTTTACTGTTGCAATTCTAACATCCTGTAAATCTAATTCTCTCTCTCTCTCTCTCTCTCTCTCTCTCTCTCTCTCTCTCTCTCTCTGTGTGTGTGTGTGTGTGTGTGTGTGTGTTGGGCGGTGGTGGCAGATGCACATTTCTGACTACATGGCACTGAACCTGTTACTGAGTGGGGTCCTCAGAAGTTCCTAAACCCATTATGTGTACAGAATCAATTTGAGGTTTGAGTCATAAGAACATGACATGGCCAACTAATTGGTAAAGTGTATACAACATATTAATTTCAAAGTTCCAGAACACATGTACAGAACAGTTTCAAAATCTGTGCATGTAGATCCTACCAGAGAGTGCTACATTCATGTCTTCTTCTAAGAATTTCAGCAGGCTGTTGACAAGAATGGCTTTGACTTGACATCAACCCAAGAAGTGAGAGATACAAAAACAAAACAAACAAAGAAACAAAAAAAACATTGAACAGTTTTTCAGTGGCCCATTGAACTCAGGGCCACTGTATTCTCTCTTGATCAGTGACTTGCTCTTATCCTGTAGAGTCTACTTATTTATCTTCTTTCAGTTGGCCTAAACTTTCTCTGCAGAGTACATTTCATTTCCTATGTTTAGTAAAACCTCAATGCCTTTTGCACTTGTCTTGACCAACTGTTTGCTTAGGACAGAAAGAACCTAAAAATCACCTGTAAATGGAGACTTGAACTGGGCCTAGTGGTGCACATCTGTAATGCCAGCATGTAGGAGGCTGAGGAAGCAGAATCACCATGAGTTCAAGAACATTCTGGATTATATAAGTCAGTTCAAGGTTGGCATGAATTACATAATGATATTCTTCCTCAAGGAAACAAAACAACTTCCCTGAATAAACACTCCAACACCTTCATATCTGGTAACATGTCTTGGTAAAGGTAGCCACAAGATAAGGATTTTTTGAGGCTTTTTCAGTCCTGAAATGCACTGTTAATTTCTTCCTTTTGTCCTTTCTCTTCTAGAAAAAGCTCCAATTTTCTTTCTTTTTTTTTCAATACTTGGGGTTGAACTCAGGTCCTTGTGCTTGCCAGGCAGATGCTTATGCCACTGAGCTATCTCTCCAGGCCTCCAATTTCCTTTTTTATTCCTTCTCTCTCAGGGCAAGATTTCACCTATTAGAGGTAAGGAGCTAGAGTGGTAAAAAAAAATAATGGAAACTTGGATACACAGGAAGCTTTCATGGATCTGGAAACAATTTCCTAGTGTGTCCCAAAGTATAGCAAAGGCGAAACACATGGCCTACATATTTTTGCAACTGGTAAAGGGCCCACAGGTATGTCTTAATTTTATCTCTACTTTTCTTTCTTCTATTTTTCATTTTCAGCCAATCATTGTTGGTATAAGCCAGAGAAGAGCTCCTACAGGGTGTTTTATTAACTCAATTGCAGGACACATCATTCAGGGTCCATGCATGCATTTCCTGTTTGCCTAGAGTTTAGTGTATGTTTTACCCTCATGCTTCTCTTTATAATACTTGGCTCAGGCTTCTTACTCTTGGGAATAATAGCTATTGATAACTTGGCATTTTGCTTGACTAGCTCTTTACTCCAGTTTATTCCTTTTTGTATTGAAATTCTCATTTGAGCTTTCCCCCTAGATGGTCTTTTATCTCTTGGTATCCTTAATAAGTGGCTTTCTCAGGGCCTTTTCTCATTCTTGTTACATGACTCCATGATGTTTTCAGTAATTTTAGTGGAAGAAGAATGGCAGAACCATACTATCTCAAGTGGTTGAAAGTATGAAGAAGTAGAGACATCCTTGCTCTTGGAAACTTTTACAGTTTTAAAAAGCTATATACTTTTCATGTTTACTTCCCTAGATGAAGTACTAAAGTGTTTATTATTAGGGTAAATTCAATAATATTTTTTTCATGTGGCTAAGGGAGCCACTGGGTGGGGTTTCACGCTGCCTAAAGTGAAACCCCTAATAGAGCTCCATTCTGATCTCTGCAGCTTAAGTGGTTAAGAAAATGACCCTGGGACAGTGAAGTTGGCTCAATGCATAAGTGCCTGCTTCAAATGCACAAAACAAAACAAAGTAATACACACACACACAGACGCACACACACACACACAAAGAGGTACATTCTTGGGGCTGGCAAAATAGCTCAGTAGATTAAGGTGCCGGGGAAGCAGGCACAGGGACTGGGATTCAATCTCCAGGCCTGCTGTGCCAGCCCTGCCTCTGGAGTGTGCTGAAATGGCAATTGAGACTGGGCATGTTGGTGCTTGCCTGTAATCCCAGCCCTTGGAAGGCTGTAAACAGGTGGATCACTATGAGGCCAATCTAGTAATGAGACCCTGAAAAACCCTGTAGACACTTCAATCAATCAATCAATCAATAGAAATAGACTCTGGTGCTACATCCTGAGATCTTGAGAGTCAGCTGCCTGAAGGAGTTTCTGCTGGTCTCCACTCTGAACTCTCGGGAGTATCTAAAGGACCACCTGGGTGGACTCCATGCTTCTATGAAATAAGTGAGGCAATGCTCATTGGAAAATCCCTGAGATCCTATACACCTTGCTATTGGGCTTTATCCTTAAAATTTGGAACAATTTGACCCTAAAGGTAGCTAATTGGAGTCCTGGGGGATCCAATGTTATTTATATGGAAAGAGATGTGTACAGGATGACAGCCTAAATTACAATAATACTCTTCATTTAGATTTATTTTTGAAAAGACAGGTACAGTCAGGTACAATCTTTTGTGTTCAGGCTTTTATGACTTTATCTCTGAAGTAGCCCAAGAACTCAAATACATAAAGAGATATCTGTAGAAAAAAATGTCATTCTGTCCTCACATTCCCACCTGTCTCTCAGAAGGATATGATATGAGTCTGCTTCAACCTGAAACTAGCATTTCAGAGAGACAGTATTTCCAAATAGGACTATGTCACCGCATATGATCTTTTCTGTTCTTGACAGTCAGAATTTAGATGAGGACATTAGGAGAATGGTTATAATAAAAGGTAGACAAAAATTCTGACTATCACCATTGCTGATACCTTAAGCACATCCAAGTCGTTCAAGGGAAAGCCCAAGACCAAATGATGCCTGCAAGAAGACTCAACACTGGACATATGAATGTACCAAGCCACCATCTAGGCAATACTCCAAGTGTCAGGAAGCCAATGTGCTTAACTCATGACACTTGAAGATTGGCTATCTCTGTTCCCACAGTGTCTAGGTCACTGAAAACTCTCATTTTCTGCTATGATAAACAGGACTAAAGGAATCACAGTTCACCTGCAATGTCCTAGACATATTGGATTCCTATGAGAGATCCTAGATGACCCTGAATATCACGAGTAAGCAAATTTAATCATTTATAGATCTACTTTAATTGCTTTCTTTGAAAAATCTTCCACAGATCTATTGCCATACTTGGGGTTGACAAGAGTGCCCTCTGTAGGACTCTTCTTTAATCTTGCTTTGACGAGTCACTTTAAAGGTAAAATGTTTAACCATGACTTTTTAATTGTCCCATAGTGTCCTACTACCTTACTAGGAGGGTGTTTACTAGCAAAACTGGAGATACTTTTTCAATTCTGTCAACTGCCAAAGTGGATTTTACCCATTAAGATTGCCAGGTTTTGCTTCTTCTGTTTTCTAAAACTTTCAGATTTTGATCAGGACTTCTTTACTCTTAATGTTGTATTTTTTATTTTTATTTTCCCCAATTTCCACAAAGTATATTAGTTATCTTTGTACTCACAATTACAGAGACCAAATGTTGGTAATGATAACCAACATTTCTAGTAAGCAGGAAATGAAGTCTTCCCCTTGACATTATTCTTTGTGCTTTTATACATTATGCTGGGGATTGAACCCAGAGCCTTTGCACTCTGCTACACCCATTCCTGTTTTATTTTACTTTTTTATTAATTTTAATAAGAAATAACAATATGATAGTTTCAAAATATTTTAGTAGTACATTGGCAATAATTGACACATTGCTTATTGTTGTCCTCATTAATGTTGTATTTTTAGTACCTATAGATGTTAGCCACTATTGTGAATAGGTGATTTTACAGACATATATAAACAGTAGGATATTAGTGACCTGTTCCTCCAAAATCCTAAGGACATGTGGATTGGCCAAGAAAGACATCAAAAGGCAGATTATTTTGTCAGTTCAGAAAAGTTTACTTAGAAGCCCAGCCCAAACCCCACCGCTGGGAGCTGAGCCTGCGCACCCGCCGCGGGTAAGCCCCTGCGCCCCTCTGCCCCGCCTC
>PVJA010021086.1:0-36139 GCA_004027025.1 Myocastor coypus
AAGAATTTCACTTAGGACCAAGTGAAAGACTCAGGACACGAGGAAAAGTTTCTTAAACTGGAAGTACTATAGGAATAATAGGGCAGCCTATGAGGTCACAAACAGGTGGTGGCATTCGGGACAGTCCGATGGCAATTCAAGGGGATGGAATCAGGCTGCACTGCTGACTGTGCCACTGTGCTCCGGCACCACTAACATGAGCCCCTCAGATGCTGTGTTGCTTCTTAAGTTGCTTTTCTTGTTGCTGAGATATGACCCATGACACCCTCAAGTTAAAGGAAGAGAAGCTTATTTCAGTTTAGAGTTTATAGAGGTTTCAGTCCACAGTTGGCTAGTTCCAAGTCAAGGTGGCATGGCAGAGAGGAAAAATAGCCCATGGTATGGCAGGCAGAAGACACTAAAGCAGGAAGCAGCAAGCAGCAGCCGCCAGCTTGCCTTCTGCCTGTCTCTTTCTGTTCCACCCAGCCTGTAAAGCTGTTGAGTGGTGCTACCCATGCCCAGGAAGTGGCTTCCTTTATGCACCACCCTTCATCCTAGCAGCACACCTTTCATCCATACCTATGTTCACACACCTAATTCACCCTCAAAACTCCTGACTATGATGGCATGAAGCTTTATGAGTACATCTACATACAAGCCGTAACAGACACTAGCCAAAATAATGTGCAAAGGCCCATGTCAGAAGCATTTGTAGATTAAAAAACAAATGGAACTATAATCAACCCTTCCTGTGGAAACTTCAGGTGAATCACAAGGCATGATCATTCAAACTATCAAAAAACATTGTTCAGGATAATCTAGATTACTTATTTAAAAAGCCAATGGAATTTTCCTAATCAAATCACAAAGTGAATTGCACAAGGTACATTGAGGGTATTGTTGCTATTTATAAGAAATAAAGGGTATGTAACCGCCACATACAATGTGTAAAACATTTTTGGATCTTGGCCCAAATAAATTATAGAAATGTAAAAAAAATGTATAGAAATATATTTTTAGACCACAGGAGAAAATAATAATGCATTGTAATATACATAAGAAAAAAATTTAATCCACATAAAGTATTTATGAGTGGGTGTTTAAATTTTTTTCCCAAAAGTGTCCAAGCAGAAAAGAAAAAAACGGAGGATAGCAGCAGCACATAAGAATACATAAAACAACAACAACAACAAAAAATGGCAAAGTGATAGTGGTTGAAGTTTGTAATGGATATTTTCTACTTCTGATTAGAGATCTTCAAGCTAAAAATAAAATCCAAACTTTGTTGAGGTGTTTATACACACACACACACACACACACACACACACACACACACAACACTCAGACACAAGCAGAGGCACACAAAGATTGAGAATAGAAGACTAATTACATCAGCTGTGGTTATCTATTCTTACATAAATGTTCTCAGAAATTGTTACCTAAAATAAAAGATTATGAACCCACCTCTGAATAGATGCCTAGATATAGGCATGTATGAAAAAAGAGATGTCCAGGTGGGACCTCTAGCAGAAAAAGTTCATGCTGATAGCTTGGGTGGTGACAGCCAAAATTTCTCTGAGTGTTGAGGATCATCAGACTTCTGATGATTAACTTGCAGCATTCATCTTCCTGGGCATTATCTCCTTTGGAGGTAGATTTGAAGAATGACGTACAAAAAGACATATTCCCTGGTGATCTGTCACATTGTAGTGTTTGTGTTACATTTTGGATGGGCTTTCAAAGGTTCACCAAGGTCAGTTTAACTAATAAAAGTAGTATCATGGTCCAAATCAGGACCAGATCAATGGTCTGTCACCGGCATGGTCACGTGGGTCACTGTGCTTGGAGGGTTCTGACAATTGGCTTAAGGTTCTGCTGCTCCCATTGCGAAAAATTCTTAATAAGTTTTGGACAAGGGTTTTATCTGAGGGTGGCCCAGGAACCTACAATGTAGAGAGCTGCTTCTGGTTGCAGTGAACTCCACAGCAGCATTGAAGGGAAATAGATTTAATGGGCTGGATTAGGTTTATGATTTATTCTCCCGAAGAGAACATGATGGCCACTTTGCAATCTCTTCACGACACTCTTCTTCTTCTTCCTCTTCTTCTTCTTCTTCTTCTTTTTAATTCCAAACTCTTCGGGGGATGGCTAAGTTAAAGAAAGCCTCTGGCACTGTGTTATTACTTGGGACAATATTAACTTCATGAAAATGACACCCAAAAGCAAAATCCAATTTCAAAACATGATTGCTATCTAGATTAAGTATTTCTTGTTTTGAAATACAATTTTCAGACACAGGTGTGCTTACTGTCAGTTCTAAAACATTAAGCTTAATAAAAGGTGAAGCTGCGTAAGCTTTCAGGGAATCATTCTGACAGCCTTTATCATGCAAGCCCATACTTTTCTGAATATAGATTTTTTTTCTTTTCCTGTGCCTAGAAGGATATTTTCTCTAAGCAAGTGATGGCAAGATCTATAGAGTCATTATTCAGTATTTGCATGACTTAATAGCAATGTGAGATCCAATTAATAGTGAAATATCAGCAGTCCCACATGCGTAGAAAGCTTGGCTGAAATCACTAAGAAGGTCATTTGGCCCTTTGCAGTGTGTGTCCTATTGGGGCGTGAAGATGGAGTCGACTTTATCTCAGAGCTGGAGCTAATCATGGTCTAGGGGCACTGGAAAAGACTGGAGAGTAAATTACCACTCACCATTTAAACAGATTTAAAGAAGAACCCTGCAGGGAAACTTTTTTGTTTTGTTTTGTTTTTGTTTTTTGTTTTTTGTTTTTTGGCGGGACCGGGGTTCAAACTCACGACCTTACACTTGCCAGGCAGGCACTTGTGCCACAGAGCTATCTCCCCAGCCCCCTGCAGGGAAACTTTTAAGAAGAATGATGGTATGGAATAATCCAAAATTCCCTCAATATTAAAAACATTCTTTTAGAAGGGGCTGCTCTCTCTAAAAGCTCACAACTTTCTCTAAAAGTACAACTGCGAGCAGGAAATTGTTGTCTAGAAGTGAACCTTTTGTGAAAGCTATATTGGATCATGAGTTTTCTTTCCTAGGAAAATGTAAAACTTTCGTCAGATTTGTAGATTCCTAGAACCTCTGTCATTCAAGGGAGAAACTGGAAAAGAAGTGACAGTCCAAATCACAGTTTTTCAAGGTGAAGCCACACCGTGTCCCTCTCCACAGCACGTTTGTGGATCATTCCTCCTCGGCAAGCACCTCTCCGAGTAACATTGTATCACCACTAATACTTTTACATTTATTTCTTTTTTTTTAATCCACGTACCAGCATGATGTAGGCACCCTCCCCTGGATAGTGGTGATGTTTCTAGATATTTATTATTTTAAGTGACAGTCTATGACACATCATAAGGGTTTCTCCCTGTTTCAATTCTTACTGTTATTGCATAGATGACTAGACATGTACTACTATGTTACAAGACACTGGAACATGCCCCACAGGTTATGCCCGTGTGTCTCTCCGCCAACCCTGCGTGGGGTCAGGTCGCCCTCACCACTATCAACGCTGGACACATTCACATTTACAGATGCCCGTCTAATAGACTAACATTTCCAGATTTCTCTTAATTGCCTTTTCTTTTACTTACTGAGGAATTTATCACCAATTATGCATGAGAGTCTTCTGTTTATAACAGTGTTTTTATTTTTTCAGTGGACCTTTATCCAGTTGTCTGCAGCTTTCTGTCTGTTAGGGAGATTAATTAATTGCCCCTGTGTCCTGCCAGCCTGTCTGTCCACTTCAGCTTTCGACACATTGCTCTGTTCCAAACAGAACATTAGTGGCTTTGTCTCTCAATCTTTTATACTTTTCATTTCAAATTTGGGTCCCTTTCCCATCTTTTACCATAAAGTTAACAACTACTTTGAAGATAACGATATGCAGAATGACAGCCGTTGTTGATTTCCTATCACCGTTTTCTTTGAAAATCTGTATCATTTTTAACATTCTTTCCTATTTCTTATTCTCTTTAAAATAAAAATTACATTATTTACATTTTCCTCCTAATATTTTATGATTGTGCTTGAAGGCTTCAAGTGGATAGAATGATACGTCGAATATGATGTAACTCAAGCCTAATGTTACAATTTCCAAAATTGTAACCAATTGTATCAAATCAAATGGGTAGAAATTTTGATCTTTCTACTTAGAAGTATACCCCATATATCACCAATAATTACTGGATCTGCAAGCCTTTGCCAATCTGTTTTCAGGCTAGAAAATATGTAAATATGGCTTTATTTTACTTGCTGTTTGAGGTCAGTAGTGTTGTCTACATTCAATTCTTTTTATTTCATTTTTAGTCACATGCAGAATATTGAGCTGTGTGTTGACAGCTGCACAAATCAACAGGCCATATCCCCACGCTAGCTGAAAGGGGAAGAAACTATCACATATACTTGTCCAGTAATGAATATGCTCCAGGGCCTGTGTGTTTGTTTCTGTGTTTTTATGGGTGTACTTTTGAGGGACAAAAGTCCTTTCATCTCTTCTGAGAAGTCCACTAATTAGCTGCTTGGTCCTCACTTTGCTAATAATGAAGTGGAAGTTGAAAGAGGTCATCAACCTGCCGCAAGCTGCTGCGTGGTCAGAATTACAGGCAGAATTCAAACCCATAGCTAAGTGAAAACCACACCTCTGGCTTTCATCTATGCTTGCACACACACATAAGCACACAATCAATGGCCTTGTCAAGCCAAATGTCATGAAGGCAGCCTATGTGGTGCAACATGTCACGAGGGGCACCACAAACAGGAAAAGAGCAAGTTTCCCCGGAAAGAGGATGCCTCAGCACTGGGAGAAGAAGATCAGATTGTGCTAAGGAGTCTGCACCGCTGTCCAGAAGCCTTGGGTGGGATTCAGAGCCATGTATTGAGACTGCGCTCCGGCTCAGAACAGCTCAGCGGTGCCCAGGCTGGCAGCTTAGACTAGCAGGACTTCAGCCCCACGTAGGTAGTAAGTCAAAATATAGAGTAGACCCCAAACTCATGTCTCGTAAGCACCTGCCCTTCAGCAAGTACATCAGAGTTGGCCAGAGATCGTCCAAGTTCCAGAACAATTAAAACAGGCTCTGTATTCAAATGGAAAGGAGAAAGAGCATTATCTAAATGTCTAAATGGTCAGATATATTTCACAGTGAAAACAAATGTATCTATCTATCTATCTATCTATCTATATATATATATATATATATATATATATATATATATACACACACACACAAAATAGTTAGGATAGGCCTACAGCTACCTTCTATTAGTTCAATGAGAAGAAAGGTCTGTACTAATATTGCCTAGACAAGATATCATGTCTGCGTCTGTGCTCTGAGTAACTACTACAGAGACAACAATATGCAGTGTATTAATAGCTGTACCTGTCCCACTAACCTCTTTCAAAACTGTTTCATGGTCATTTTTTCTCATTAAAATTAATTTAAAAAATAAAAAAATGATTAAATGGTCAGATAGCTGTGGCATGAGAATAAGTGACTATGCTCCCTCTGTTGAATAATCTTAGAATACACTTAGACATTATCTTGGAAATCTTTTGATTTTCTTTTTCTTTTAGCTTTTGGGAATAGATACAACCAAGATGCTGGAGACCTGCCTCCTACCTCTGGCAAACAGCCCGGTGACCTGTAATAGTCACACACTATAGCCCTCAGTCTCCAGTCCTCGGTCCACATAGTTCTTTGCCTGGCTTACTGATCCTTGCTTACCTAACCCTGCCAGAAAGGCTGTTCTATTTTTCCATTTTATTTTCTTCCCCCACCGTCACTTTAAAGAGTGCTTATCTCTGACTATAAAAGCCATTTTCTTAAGTTATTCAATGATTCAAATTTCCAGACAGAAGGAACTTAGCAGTGTGAGGTTGTGAATTCAGTGATGGATCACTGCTTTTTCTGTAGGTCATCCCAGACACTTAGGTCCTGAGCACTGGGCCACAGTTGTCCTAAGGCACTCATATGAGGCCTTGCGGGCTCAATTTCTATAGTAAATGTGACCTCTATCAATACATCTTATTTACTTTTATTGTCGCTTGAGAGGCTGGAGATGGAACCTAGGGCATTGTACATGCTAGGAAATCATTCTACCATGGAACCCTGCCTCCTGCGATACAAATTGAAGAGAAAGTCAATGCATATGTCAGCATATTAATTCATCTTTGGTTCTCTTCTTCAATGTGCTAAAATTTACATCTTCAACTCTTTTATTCTCTGAATTGGCTTTTATATGTCTGGCTATACTTTCAATTGTTTTCTTAATGTTTTAGACCCAAATCAAAGCCTAGATTTTAATAAATATGCAAAAGTCAACATATTAACATGTGATTGAAATGTTTCTTATAAGAAATAGAATGTAGCAAGTTGCATATAGGCAATATTCTCATTGTCTTGTAGCTACCAATCCTTGGAATGCATCATTAGTATAAGACAGATTCATAGGTAAACAAACCTGTAAATCCGGAAAGAGAGATTACATGAAAATAATTAGGAAAGAGAGATATTTCCATTCAAGGAAAAAGGACAGTGTCTATACATAACCTTTTTAGTGTCTTAGAATCTGACGGAGTTAAATCAATAAAGTGAATCAAACATAAACAAGAAGCAAAGGTTTCTGTGTGTCTCCAGGAAACATCCAATGTTTTAAGGTTCAACAGTCCGATGACAAAGGTGCAGTACAGAGATGATGAAGAACCTTAATTCTTATAACATTGGCTGAAAGTCTGTCTTTAAAAACTGGGAGATCTGATGACTGTTTTGCTTATCGTACTAGAAATTTATCTTCTAAGAGATTATTGATAATGTTAGTCTATTTTTTTTTTTTTTGAAGTTCAAGGAGCCCATAAGAGTCTTGACACCAGGCAATGCTAGAGTGTTCCTGCTGTTGTCTTTGCCGTTAGCCTCAGCTCAGTGTCTCCTGGCTGAGCTTCATGAAAATATCCAAATCCAGCTCTGTGTTCATGGCTGCAGCTGAGACACAGGACATAGTGTGAGTCCTTGAACTTGGTTTTCGGCAACTTAATAAAACTATTATTTTATTTCTAACAGCCTCGGGTATTTTTTTCAGGTTATTCTAAAGGATACTGCTATATTTTTCCTTTAGATTGTCTTCCAGAAAGAATTTTTTTAGTTTCCAAGGAGTTTAACACCAAGCAATAAGGCATTTTTATTACCCTATTCTTTGTTTTCCATATAATAAAATATTCATGAAGCTTTGACCACAAAGTAACAGTTATTAGTTTTCTTTTACATTTACAGTTACTTCATGTTCCCAAGGATTGTTTAACCTCTCTTCGTACACATAACCCTTTCTATTAGTAGATGGTGCCTTTGTCCTTTCATTAATCTCTGGTTGTTACTAATAGACACAAAGTATTTTTGAAAAAGAAACTTTTTTCAATATAAGGACAGTAATCCACGTTAAATCCCCTTAGTGCCTGCAGCCTGTTTGTCTAGATAACTTGGAGGCATAGGATCGCATATGACAGTTCCGTTGTACCTGAGTTGTAAACTTTAAACATTCTGAATACAATGGAACTACTAACTTGGGGACCTCTACCCAGACTACCCATAGTCTACCATTGTGAGGGGAATATTAAATTAATCTTTTATAAAAATCCCTTTGGGTCTGTAAAGATGCCAGTCATTCACTACAAGTCATTTCCAGATATAAGATAACCCAGAATCTAGTAAACCAAACTCGTAAGACCCAGAGATTAAACCTCATCATCTATTAAACTTTACTCATTTTCTCATACTATTAAACATTCACTCATCATTTACAGGTAAGGAAAGAGGCAATATCCAGAAACATCTGGGATGATTAGTGACCCAAGCCCTTCTCTATATACAAGGATGCAGTCTGGTCCCAATTTAATGTCTGGATCCCCTAAATGACAAATTCAAGGCATCACTTCCATGGGGGAGTGTTTTGGCTAGGAAATCACTTCCTTTGACACCTTGGTAATTCCATGGTTGATCTAACCTTTCCTTTCTAATGGACCATGTCCCAGAAACTCATAAGTTCTTCATTTGTTTGCTATTAACAACCTATACAGGCTAGACATACCCTGGAAAAGAAATCAACATTATCCTTGTGCTGGTAAACACCATAAGAAGGTCTAATTAGCATATTTGTTTATAAGTATTCTTTACTAAGTTCTCTCTCTCTCTTTCCTCCATGCTATTCCCATATTAATCACTTTCTTGGTTTTTGGAACAAAAATCTCAAACCAACAACTTAAAGGAAGAGAGGTCTATGTTGGCTCATAATTAAAGCTCATGGCCAGCTAATTTCCAGGCACAAGTGGCATGGCAGAGAGGCCTGGTTCAGAGCAAAGCTGCTCACATCACAGAAGTCAGGAAACAGAGTGATAAAGGAGCAGGAGGTGCTCCTTCCAGGTCATGCTCCCAGTGACCTGGACCCTTTGCTTGGTCCTCCTGTCACTCCTACTGAAAGTCCCCATCCCTTCTAGTATTACTCATGGCTAACTGGGATTCAGCACTTACCTCTGGGAGCATGCCTGCATATACAATCTCATGTTACATGACATTTCTAATGCTACAAGGTTTTATGTGTAGCATTCGACCTACATCCTCAGACTAATGTGGCCACCTCCTATTTTCTGCTCAAAGACAGAAGGGCACCGAAGTCAGAAAGTTGCATTAGCCTTAAAAGCAAACACAGAAATATCTACAGATGTTCAAAGGAGTGCCTGTAGAAAAATATAGATAGACCAACATAAGATCTTTGCATCTTTGTAAAATGCCATTAAGACTTATTGAGAAGTGTTATTAGTAAAATATACTAAAGACTGTACAGACTAAAGTTCCTGGCCTCTCCTGAGTAGATACAATAAATAAATCACTCAGTTTAGATGTTGTGTTGTAGAATTAATCCTTAATTTTAAAACAAATTGGAAGTCACCTGTGGTGGCCCAACAACTGGTGGTCAACTTGTAACACCCAGTTGGACTGAACCAGTGTGGTGCTGGGTGCAGGAGGCTCAACTGCACATGGTTGCCAGCAGCCTACGAGACAGACCTGGAGAAGAAGAGAATGTGTTGGGAGCTTTCAGAGCTGTAGGTTTTCCTGGGGATGCTATTGATTCTCTTGAAGGACCTTGTCATGCTGGCTTTCCTAGAGAGCTCAACTGTTCTCATTGGAGGAAGAGCTTGGGATCCTGTTCTTGCTGAGAATGGCTACAGTTCACTTTGGGGGAGCTCTGGCCCTCACCTTGAGCACTGCTTCCTGGCTCTGGAAGAGAAGGTGGTGCACCGCTCAGCCTCATGCAGAAGCTTGTCATGTTGGATTTTCTGATGAGAACTCAGCTTTCCTCATTGTTAGAGTAGCTTGACATCTCACTGTTGCTGAGGACAGCCGTGGTACTTTTGGAGGAGCTCTGACTGTTACCTTGAGCATTGCTCCCTGGCTCCAGTGCGGATCCCTCAGCCCACAGACACAGGTTCTTCATGCTGTTACCTTGAGCATTGCTCCCTGGCTCCAGTGCGGATCCCTCAGCCCACGGACACAGGTTCTTCATCCTGCTGTCACAGACTTCCTAGCTTCTCCCACTGACCTTTGGGCCTTCCCAGATCAGTTCCATGGGTCAGGCCTGTATGAGACCCTGTCATGGGCTCAGGGCCTCAGCTGGACACATGGGAGGCATTGTTAGGTGCTCTTGGCCTCCAGCTGGATTAACACAGGACACTGCCATGGGATGCAGGCCCTCAGCTGGATTCTTTGGTCTTTATTGTATGAACATATTTCTTACACTCTGTTTTTTATATGATTTTATGAATGACTATTGTAAATCATTTTATAAATATGTGTGCTGTATTGTAGAGTTCCCCTTGCAAAACCCCAGGCCAACACAGCACCCCATCTCTGCTCAGTCCTAATTTAAAAGCCACAGGTCTAGGCAGCATAATGTAAAACCCAAAGTCACATGGCTTTGTTTGCTTCAAGTGAATCAGAAACTAAAGACTTAGAAGTATCACTATAAACACAAGGCTATATTCTATAGTTTTATCTAGCAATGTTTACCTAATAACTTCACAATGCACTAAGCCTCATTGAATTTATTTATCCCTGCAGAGCCTGCCCTTTGTTGCCCTACTGATTTAAATACTCTGATTTCACATAGTGTAAGAATAGTTTTATGGAAATTCATATTAATTTATGCTATACCTCTGGCTAATGTACTGCTACTTTTATTTACATGCTCTGAGTTTCCATAAAATGGAACATTTGGCCACTATTAAATGTCATCATTTCTAGCAGTTGAGAAGAAATGTGTGCTTGCGTGAAGCTCGCAGAACACAGCAGAGCTCCCTAAGAAAGTGCTGCTTAGGGGTTGCACTCATCCTACACCTCTGCCATTTGCAGGTCTGCATAGAAGATACTGAGCGATCACATGATAAATAGATCAGTGGGTAGGTGCATGGATGAAAATACGTAAACATGTCAATGCGATACTAGGCAAGAAAATATTTCTTTTTCTTTTAATGTACTTAGAACAGGATCTACAAGGTCTTACTACACAGATTGGACTCACAGTGATCTTCCTGTTTTCAGCCTCCCAAGCATTGGGATCACAGGGGCTTGCCACCATGCCCACTCTCATTGGCCATCTCAGTGTGCCCTGAGGGTGGGGCAGGCATGGCATGCCAGGGCATAAATTTCATTTTTTAAAATGTAATTGGTATAGGGTCTACAGCAGTGGTTCTCAATCTTTCCAATGCCATGACCCCGCAATACAGTTCCTCATGTTGTGGTGACCCCAAACCAAAAAATAATTTTGGTGGCTACTTCAAAACTGTAATTTTGCTACAGTTATGATTTGGAATATAAATACCTGATATGCATTATGTATTTTCTGATGGCTTTAGGCGACCCCTGTGTTTTGGTCATGTGAAGCCTGCTGGGGTTATGACCCACAGGTTGACAACTGCTGGTCCACAGGGTCTCGCTGTCATATAGCTTGTACAGGTAGGGATTCTCCAGTTTTCCGCCTCCCGAGTGCTGGGATTATAGGCATGCACCGCCACACCCAGTGTCAATCACCATCTCAGTCCATCCTGGGAGCGGGGCTGACACAGCATGCAGGGGACCCAACCCCTGGCCAGCACTTTTGTCCACCGAGCTATCTGGCTGGCCTCAGGTGGGAAAATATTTCTTGGCTGAGTTTTAATTCTTTTTAATCTTTACAAAAAAATAACCCAAAAACTTGGATGCTATTGAAAGACAATCATGAAAATCATGAAGCGGAATTTTAAACTTAAAGAAAGAAATATGTCTGTATATAGGAAAACATCCTCAGCCTCGTTAGTCACCAGCGGAATGCCATTTAATGCCACAGAGATATGTCACTGTGTGCCCAGTTGATAGAGGGAGGAGTGACAATGGGAATTTTCTACATTGAGATCCTCTATGTAAAATGCTGCAGACATGTCAGCAGCTTGTGATTTCTTATAAAGGAGGACAGGCAATTAACATGTGATCCATTAATTCCACTTACTCTAGAGAAATGGAATATGTATCCACATAATGACCTTCATAATTAAAAATATCCCCAAATTAGAAACAACTCAAATGTCTAATCCAAATCAATAGGCGAAAGGATAAACAAATTATGCCTTATCCATTCAGTAAAACAGACCTCAATCAAAAAGGACAGGCGACCTTATTTGAAACCTGAAGCTGTATGCTAAAGTTGACCTTTACACTTTTTAAAATGGATTGTCTCGAACACTTTGTCACAGTGATGGAAAGTTAGCACAATATCTCCGAGCATTATCACATTTAATCCTTCGAACATCCCTGCAGGACACACAGAGGAGACTAGGAAAGTCTAGAAAATGGCAGGGCAGACAAATTCAGTAGTGGTTGCATTGTCCAGATGTATCAGGTTTCTCAATGTGAGGGACCAAGTGTCTTCACATAAGAAATGATTGGTGTACCCTTCAAAAAAACAAACAGAAAAAATAAAACCTGCTGATATAATTACATCACTTTTCATGAGCATTTTTAAGAATTTTCCAAGACAGAGAATGAAGGAAAATACAGAAAAAGTGATTATGTCTTGTCTTCAGGATCTGTAAATTGAAGAGAACTGAACAGTGGCTAGGAAGAATGGAACATCAACAGTCCACCTCCCGGTTCCCCCAGCTCACTACCAGCTCCAAGGCAGCAGCAGAACCTCTGCTCTCACAGTCAGAAAACACTTGCCCACTTCAGAGTCCACGCTCAAAGGTAACAGCTCCTTCTAGAAGCCAGGGGAGCTATGTTCTGCGAGGGTACGATGCTAAACACAAAGAAACTAGGTAACACAAAGAAACTAGGTGAGGAAGAAAGAAATCAGGTCCTAAAACGTAAAATACTAGGGCCGGGCCAAAAAGCTCAGCAGATGGAAGCACACGCAAGCAGATACTGTGGCCGGGGCACACTGAGACAGCAGCTGAGACTAGGTGTGGTGGTGCACACCTGTAATCCCAGCTCTTGGGAGGCTGTAAGCAGGTGGATCACTCTGAGTCTGATCTAGCAGTGAGACCCTGAACACCCTGTAGACCCTTCCCTAAAAAAATACAAAAAAAAAAAAAAAAAATACTAAGCTGAGAGGAACCTTATTGCTAAACAAAGCTTATTAATATGCATCAGTTGGGGGCCAGCGAGATAGCTCGGTGAACTACCAGTGAAGACAAGCTTAGGCAAGTGCAGGGACCACAGTTCCATCTCCAGCACCATGCCCTGGCAGCCCTGTCCCCAGGATAGTGACACATGCCTGTATTCCCAGCACTAGGGAGGCTGAAAGCAGGATTACCATGAATCCGACCTGTGTAGGGAGGCCCTGCAACAACCAAATGCATTTTTAAAAAGAAAAAGAAAAAGAAAGAAAGAAAGAAAGAAAGAAAGAAAGAAAGAAAGAAAGAAAGAAAGAAAGAAAGAAAGAAAGAAAGAAAGGCAAATAAAATACATCACTTGAAACAAAACTTTTAAATAGTAGCATTTTCATCTCCCATATGGGAAACTCTAAATTCTATTTTAGTGTTAGACATACAGTTGGACTTAATATGTATAGACTAAGTAGCAAGAGAAATGGGAAAATAAACAGCATACTTATTTTCTATGACTTTCTGAACTTTTGTCATTAAAATGGATATTTATTCTTTATTATCAGACATTGTTTTTCAAATAGCGTTTCTTTAGAGAGATAATTAAGTCAATGCCATGTTGAACACTGCACTCCAGGCTTTTCTGGGTGTTGAAGTCCATGTTAAGAAGTCTGACGTAACCTTGAAGAATTTTCCTTTCTTTGTGATCTGTTGCTTTTCAGTGAGCACTCTTAAGATTCCAACTTTTTTGGTGGATGTCTGGAATTTTGACCAAAATATGCAGTAGCAAGCTTTATTGTTTTTTCATAGTGGTTGCTTAGTGTGCTAAAAGCTGTGCTTACCTGTGAGTTGAATTCTTTCCTCATAATTGGAGAGATCTTTATGATTTCTGTAAACAGATTTTTTTTTAATTCCATGTACGCTGTCTTCTAGTTTCTCTCTAAATCCAACCAGATATAAGTTGGTCTTCTATTTATTTATTTAGTATGGATGTCGCACTATATAGCTCAGACTCTTAGTGATCCTCCTGTTACAGCCTCCCCACGGCAGGGATCACAGGCCTGCGCCACCACGCTCAGTTTCAGTGTTCAGCTCAGTGTGGGAGGCCAGCACGATACGTGGTACTAGGGGTTGAACCTGGGTCCTCGTGCTTGCCAGGCAGGCACTTAGACTCCCAAGCTATCTCCACAGCCATAAGTTGCTCTTCTTAGGATCCCCTAGTAGCTGTTGGGTGAATGCTTTTGTTCTCTTATCATTTTTAAGGCTTCTTTGAATAATTCATTGTAGTTTGCCAATTTCTCCTTGATTCGTGAACTACTTCATTCTCATGATTTCTTCAGTCTGCAAGTGCTACCTAGTTTTTGTTTGAGTTCTGTATCTCTGTTTGATATCTTTTGGTGAGGGCTATGCTTTTGGTAAATTGGTCATTCAAGTTTGTACCATTTTGGTCAGTGCTTCCAGTTTTTAATTTGTTTTTCCCATGTCCACATTGGACATTTTGCAAAACAACTAATTCCCTAAGCTTCTCAGTCATGTCCTCTGAGCTTGCCAAATTTCTTTCATCGACTGGCAAGCTCCACTACCTGATATTTGTTTTTCTCTCCATCAGCTCCCCTCCCATTTCTTGCCAGCAGTGGCCCACATGCATCTTGGGAGAGTTCTGAAACCTTAGAGGCCTCAGTGTTTCCTTGTTTTCCCACCTTCCTGTGAGTATGAGCATATGGCGCTCAGAGATGAGGTCCAGTACAGTGATGAGACAGATTGTAATTTAGACAAAGATCTTTCAGTTAAATACTGCCTGCTAGCAAAATGTTTTAAGCCTTATTCGTCTAGACATGCTATCCACATTTTGAGCTATTTAGTTTGAACTGTTTGGAGCACTTCACGGTGGGATCCTTTACTCTTTGTTTTATTGTATGTGTTTGGAACAGGGTCTCACTATGTAGTTCAGACTTACAGTGATCCTCCTGTCTCAGCTTCCCCAGCAATGAGATTATAGAAGTGCACCCTTATACCCAATTTGGGGGCTGATACAGTGTGCCCATAATTCTGGGGCTGGCATGGCACGCAGTACCCAGAGACCAATCCTTGTTCCTTGTGCTTGCTACAAAGACACTTAGAACACTGAGCCATCTCCCCAGCCCCATCACTGTATTTTGAGGCACCGATCACCATTGTTGAAACAACACCAAGAGATTGGATCTCCATGCTATTAAGAAAGAACTGGAGAATGTCTGGAGACACGACAACAGGCATCAGGTTCGGCATAGATAGACGGGTGAGTTTCGTCTCTTGCTTGCCAGAGACTCAGCTCGCAATGCCCACAGTTTAAATGAGCAAAGGTTTGTTTGACTCATGGTTTTTAGAAAATTCAGCCCATGCATGGCTGCTTGCAAGGCAGCAAGAGCGTGGCAGAGCGTCTGGAGGAGGAGGGCTGCTCACAACATGGGGATAGGACCCACACCAGAGAAGGGAAGAGCCAGGCTGCGCCTCCAGCAGCCCACATCTAACCAGGCCACGCTGTCCAGCACACACTTTGCTTCTGAAGTCATCTGAACAAAGCCGTCCACTGATGAGTATAGCACCTCATGAACTCACCTCACAAAAGCCCCACCCCTTCCCCCCAGCACAAGAGCCTGGGACAACGTTCTATACCTAAACTATAGCATCAGTAATTTACTGCGACTTGGAAATGAGTCTAGAATGGTTGGTAAGAAACAGGGAAAAGAATAACATGCACCAGAAAGATGGATGACGCAGAAGGGACCTGCTCATTTGCGAGGCACAAGCATGAGCTCGCAGCCAGTGAGACAGACACTTCTTCTGGTTCCTGGCACATGAAGTGGTTAGAAAATGTGTTAAGAGAAGAGTAAGGGAAGAGGGATGAGGGTGGGAAAGGGAGAGCGAGCGGAAGTTACTTTTATTTCAGCTACATAATAATTCATATAGGAAAAAGAGACAGAGAGCGAGACAGAAAGGAAAAGAGAGAGAGAGAGAGAGAGAAAGAAAGAAAGAAAGAAAGAAAGAAAGAAAGAAAGAAAGAAAGAAAGAAAGAAAGAAGGAAAGAAAGAAAGAAAGAGAAAAGTGGCTCAAGGGATATGAAATTCTGTCTGGGAAACAGGAAGATTGAAAGAAAAGGAATATTCATTCTTTTTTTTTCCACTGAGCTTATGACTGTGAAAGCAAAGAAGAATATTTGGAAAATAATAGCAAGGCCACCAAATTGGGGGAGGCATGACCAACGCTGGGTACCTGTGAACACCCAGGAGCCCCTCAGGACAATAGGCAGTGACTTCCGTGAGAGCCACACCAGAATGACAAAGCAGCTTTGTACTGACGTGAGAGGAGCTGGAGAGAAGAGAACAGATAAAGCCAGAGAGCTCGTGGTGTAGATGGAAACAGAGTCACAGGGCCAAAGAAAAGCAACAGCAGAGGCAACACGCCCCGGTCGGTCGCCAGAAGAAATCCCTAGGAAAATAACTTAGAAATAATTCCTGGCCTCACATGTAGATTAAAAAAATGGTAAGGAGTAGGAAACGCAAAGAAAAACGTTTTGAAACAAATGTATTGTTTCAGAGACAGCTTTGGAAACAGAGGCATACATTAAAGGATGTAAGTAGAAGCTTCTGAATCTAACAAATCATCGACAAACCTTTCCACAGCTGTAAAGATAGGAATACGTGCACTTCTACCAAGTCACTTGAAAGAGGGGAAATAATTGTGAACTCTAACCTCGTCTTTCAGTACGTGGCTGTAAGCCCAGTATGTACACACACACACACACACACACACACACACACACACCACACACACACACACACACACACACACACACACACACACATTATAATCACAATAAAGGTATGATTTTGTTCTTCCTGAATTTTCATTTAACATCATGGTAATCACTTCCTTGGGCCAATAAATGTTCTTTGAAAATCTGTTTTGATATAAATAAAATGTTTTATCACATAAACAGGCCACAATATGTTCAAACTTTGCTCTATTTTTGGATATTTAGAATTTTTTCCATTTTCCGTTCTTAGAAGTAAATTGCTTATGTCTGTACAACTAAGTCTTTGGATTTCTACCTTAAAATGTGTCCACAGAAGGGGAAAAAGTATGGAAAGTATTTTAATATATTCTTACTGTAATAGTAATAAAAGTATGATAAAGAGAATTTTGTGAATGTAGGAATGGTCTACAGTAAAAATCTAAACTTCCAAATAGTTCCGCCATAAAGCATTGCCTCCCACGTATATTTTCATTCCCTGATGGCATTTTCACTTCTCAGAAATCTCTCTCTCAGCCCTTCCCCGCCCCTTTCTCCTTTGCCCAGCTCATCCTGGCATTTTGCTGTCTGGCTCTCTGCCTCTGTTCCGTGGTTATCCATGCACCTTCCCTCTTCCTTGGCCACCTCCTCAGGAAGGGAAACTTTAGCTGTCTGTGCCCTTTCCTGTGTCCCAAAGCACGTGCTGCTGTGGACCGAGTCGCCCTCCTGAGACCATGAAGGTCCAGAGCTGGGCTTGACCCCATGAACTGGTGGGAACCGGGCCCTTCTGCATCTGTGTGGCATGATCCAGGCCCGTGCTCAGAATCTCTCTGGGCCCCAGTTCGCGCTGCAGCGAGCTGGCGATAATGACTCTAGATGATCCCCAGAGGCGGCGAGATTAAATGAGTCAGAACATGTAAATGGCTCAGTATGCACTCAGGAAATGCTGGTTGTTAATAGTCTCCCCCACGTATCGGCTTTTTCTGTTTATTTGTCTTTAACAAAAGGGAAATTGCTAAAGATTTATTTCCTCTTGGCATGTGTGTGGGGGAAACTATACGCATCTGCTCTTAAAAGCAGGAGTGAAAGCCTCACCAGTGGAGAATGGACAGGATTCCTAATTCACCTTCTGATTCCCAGGCATGCGGAGTGGCCCTGTCACACCAAGATGAACCATATCACTACTTCTTTGGGTCTTTGAGTCACATTATGACCACAGGTGGCAGGACTATGCACAACCCATAGGACACCATTTCTAGCATTTCTTTGCCTAGCAGTTTTATTACAAAGCCTCCGTACCACCCCTTATGGGAGAGATGAACAGGATCTCAAAGCAACCGAAAGTATACAGAAGGATAGCATGGATTCAAGGTGGCAGAAACTAACACTATGTTTATACTTGCTTCTTAGCTTCCTGTGCTTGCTTGCTTGCTTGCTTTATTGTATTTAGTACAGGGGCTACAGGGTCTCACTACACAGCTCAGACTCATAGTGATCCCCCTGTTTTCAGCCTCCCAAGTGCTGGAATTAGAGGTGCACACCACCAGGGCCAGTCTCAGTCACCCTCTCAGTGCCCCCTGAAGCAAGGCTGGCACTGCACACTGAGGATGAAACCTCTGCCCCCTGCACCTGCCTAAGCAAGTGCTTTAATCTGCTGAGCTATGTGGCCCACTGGCTTCCTGCATTTTCTAAATTACTTGCAAAATAGGTTGAGAACGTGTTCATAAAATCAGCAAACAGGAAACAATGAGGATTTTTTTAAAATATCTTTGGAAGACTATCAAAACAGCAAGGTAGTTTTGCATAATTTAATATATATGTTAATTCTCTAGAGGAAATAGTGTACAGCCAGTGAGTGATACAGGAAGAGACCTACATCACGTGGAGGGAAGAAACACATTCGTGGACTGGAATGCTGAATATTTTAATGATGTCAATCTTTCAATGTTGGCCTATAGAATAAATAAAATCCTAATTTGCATTCCAACCAGCTTTTTCTCTGGTGAAAATAGGTGAGCTGGTTCTGAAGTGTACTGGCAAATGAAACACTAAGACTTATATCACTTTCTGGACAAAGAACATGGAAGACATGCCTCTGTCAGACATAAAGAAATATTCCTTGAGGGGCCGAGGAGATAGTTCCATGGCACAAGTGCCTGCCTGGCAAGTGCAAGGTCGTGAATTTGAACTCTGGTCCCACAAGAGAGAGAGACAGAGAGAGAGAGAGAGAGAGAGAGAGAGAGAGAGAGAGAGAGAGAGAGAGAGAGAGAGAAGAGAAGGAAAGGAATATGGAAGAATGTAATTTTGGCATGAGAGTAAACAAATGCAAAACTGCAATAGAAAGGCTGAGGAGATAGCTCAGCAGACTAAGTGTGTGCTTTGTTTGATTGGTTTTTTAAAATAGATTTAGTTTTACTTTAAAGAGTAAAATTGGCAGAAACAAAGATAGAAAAACAGTAACAAGTAAGAGTACATATAGTACAGAATTTCACAACCAGAAAAATTTAACAATGGTTGCACTATATATTTTCATCATCAAATCAGTTTAGATCAACAGACATAGGTATGTAAGACTGATCAAACAATTAAGCATTAACACTTTCAATAAACATTATTCTTTTTCTCTTCCAAATGAATTTTGTATTTGAGTCACTCTTCTAAAAAAAAATTATAGGGGTTGAGGATGCAGAAAACACAAGGTCCTGAGATTGATTCCTGGTACCGCCTAAATTTTATTTTTTTTTTATTTATTCTTTTGAGTCCTATACTTTTATTCTTTTGACACTATACGATATTTGCATATGTAGGTTTGATTCATTTCACTTATGAGTATACTTTCAAGATATATGCATTTATATGTGAAGCCTTCTAATTTATCATTCTTTATAGTAATAATATTACTCAGCTATAAGTGTGTGCTTTGGCAAGCGCAGGAACCAGGGTTCCATCCCAGTCACCCAGGTTCGCTGGCCCCGCCTCCAGGGCACGCTGAGCTGGGGACTGGGTCTGGGCATGGTGGTGAACACCTATAACCCCAGTGCTGAGGAAGCTGAAAACAGAAGGGTCACCATGAGTCTGAGCTCAGTAGTGAGACTTGTGCCAAATATGTAATTGGAAAAGAGAAAAGCAGTAGGACTGAGAACCCTAAAATCCACACTAGCATTTATGAATGCCAGGGTTATAGCCAAGGTCATGATAAAAAGTGAGTATAATAAAAACTGATTTTAGTGAATGATTCAAGTTAAGTATTAAGTATACATGTAAAATATGAAATTAGAATGCTACATCATTTTAGTTCCTGGCCAATCACGGCACTAAATCTGAAAAAGCGAGACTACATTGATGTATAGGGAAAGAAAATCTTAATAATCATTAATCACTTTGGGTTACACATAGCTTTACATACAAAAGAAAAGAATGCTTTTAAAAATCCGTGTGTGAAAAGTTGCCATGAGGCAGAACACAGCCACAGGATTAATGAACTTATCAATACACATAACTGTGATGAAGATCTGTGGCTGACTTTGGAATGGCATTTATAAGGTTACAAGGCCAGAGTTAAAAGAAAGTGGAGCTTTCTACTGCAGTCAGACAGCGACTTCACCTTATTTCTGCCCACGCTCCCATGTGGAAGCCAGACAGCATGAAACATAATAGAAATTTTGTTCCCAGTCTGACAATGTATGCGCTGCCATTTCTGCCTTTCAATTCTGTCATTCCTTCTCAGTTTTTCTTTGTGTCTTTATAAGTATTCCAGGGGAAATTTCTGCTCCAAGCTCTAGATCAGATTCCATGCAAATCTTTTCTCATGTTCCTAGAATCTTTTTGCACTGTTACTGAGAGATTTAGATATAGTTGTCTCCTATATTCTCTGAAAATGATATCGCAATAGTTTCTCATGCTCTAACCTAGTTTTATGAAATATTTCTAATGGATTCTCACAACTGGTTCAGTTTTTTGACCCAACCCGTCTTTCTTCCTTCACGGCGGGATGGCTCGGTGGTCTAAAGCGCCTGCTTGGGATAGCTTGGGTGGCTTCAGGGACCACAGTTCGATTCCCCGGCACCACATGCTGTGCCAGCCCTGCCCTCGGGGCGGGCTGAGCCGGCCATAAAAATGAGTGAATAAACTAATAAAGGTTCTGAAACAAGAAAAAAATAAATAAAAAATAATTTTTTTAAAAAAGGCATTATAGATTGATTTTTTTAAATGGAAAAAAATACTTATCAGTGAAGATTTCTTAGATGGAATTCAAAATTGAAAGTTTTTATCTTTAGATGAATATTCAGAAGTGAAAAGGCCAGGCATAGGGGCGCACACGTGTCATCCCAGCAGTTGGGAGGCTGAGGCAGGAGGGTTGGTGTGAGTTCAAGACCAGCCTGGGCTATGAAAGTGAGCTCAAGGCCAGCCTGAATTGCACATTGAGATCCTGTCTCAAAAAGACCAAAAAGAAAGTGACATAGCTGAATCAAAGTGTATAAGTAGCTTTAAATTTTTTAAATGTTTCATAATATTTTTCTCACTATCTTTGAAAGTACCAATGATCTTGATATTTAATGATCAGGAAAAAAAAGAACATGTAGTGTCTTGATTACTATTCAGGTTTGATAATTTTCCTCTAATTTGATAATATGATAATATGGTCTAAATGTCCCAAGCATAAGGTGGTTTTTAAGGAAGTACAAAAAAGAGGGTCCCTCTTTTCTCTTCTGTCTCTCCTTTCTAGGTTTACATAGTTGTGCAGTACACAACGCAAGCACCGGTGTGGATCCCTAGCTTGACCGAAGCCAGCAACTGATCCTGTCTCCTTCACGGCCAGCCATCTCAAACACCCCCTCCCCTTGTCTTTCTGAAGCCACGTGTCTCCTGCACAGCTGTGCCAGTGCCCTAACTGCTTCTACCCCGGCTGGTCTTCCTTACATTGTCTTCCAGATCCTTCCTCCACCGTGGAGCGGGCCAGGCTGTCCCGCAGGCTCACACCCCGACACGCGCACTCTGCCCACCAGACAGAGATGAGCCTGTCACGTCACTCAGAACTTCCGCGCTCGGCGCATCTACCTCACGCGTGCCACGTGTCCACCCTTCTGACTTGTGGTCCCACAACTCAAGTGGAAATTCTTCCAAATATTTTAAAGAAACCGTGCCCTGCCTCTTGTGAGCTTGTACCTTACCCTCCCCAGATTCGCTGCATTTCTTTCGGAGAAGGATGAGATATGATACAAATCTATAATAAATATTAAATCTTAAAATTTTGTTACAGTAAAAGACACATAGCCATTAATTTTCCTCTAAGCACTTCTATTTTCTTTGAACTCACCTATTCCATCTTCCTGCTACTTTTTAGAGCAGTTCTAGAAGCAGTGACGTGGCAGGCTCATCTCTGTCCAGTGGGCAGAGTGCCCGTGTCGGGGCCTGAGCTTGCGGGGCAGCCTGGCCCGCTCCACGATGGAGGAAGGATCTCGAAGACAATGCAAGGACGACCTCCTTATCGAGGGTCATGGCTGCCAAAAAAGGTCTAAGTCAATCCAAAAGAAATTTCCTTTGCATGGTCATGTTGATTTCTTTCTTAATGTATTTGGTTGTTGCAGGGTCTCACTACACAGTGGACTCGGGGTGATCTTCCTGCTTTCAGCCTCCTCAGTGCTGGGATTACAGGGGTGCACCACTACACCCAGAGTCTGCGCTGCTCAGCCTGCCCTGGGCGCAGGGCTGGCATGGCATGTGGTGCCATGGATCAGACTGTAGTCCCTGCAGTTGCCTAAGCAGACACTTTAGTCTGCTACGCTATCTCACTGGCCCCAACATTTTAATTTTGAGGAAGTCACACAGTACCAGATCTTGTGAATGAGGTGAATGAGGATATAACGCAATGTTTGCGCTTCGCAGAAACTATCATAAATGTTTGGAATTATTTCAGGACACGGATACAGCTGCAAAGTAACGATCACAACCAGAATTTCTAGGACTGCTTCGGAAAGTGACAAGGGCGATGGCATAAATGCAGTTGACATAAGGCAGGCTATTTTGAGGGAGATCAATTAAGGACAATGTGTCTATTACTGGATTCATTCTTATTTTTATTTAAACAAGCACCATGATTACAGTTGCTGATTGCACAGCATTTGCTGTGACATGCCTGAATGCCTGCACCCCTTTGATCCCCAGCACCATACCTACCTAGCACCTGGGGACGCTTTAGCAAAGACTGCAAAAAGGGATAGGCATGAACTCACTTGGATGGATGAATGGAAAGCGCTTTCCCCAGTGTTGCGTGGCCAGCATGTGAAGATGGCATCGTGAGAGCCAGTGCAGTGACCCACCCATGACAAAGCCCAGCTGAGATCTTCGTAGGAACATGTAGTGAAGTGTAGAAATCGTGCTTCTCCCAAACATGGTAGCAGAAGTTCTGATTCACACAATCAAAACTAGAATGTTAGAAAAGGTACCCGGAGTAGAAGATAAAATTTCTATTCCTAGTGCAAAATACAGTATCCAGACCAGCAGCAAATTTTGATTCCTTGGTCTTCACACATACAAGGAACTGGACTCCTGTCCAGGCTTGCACTGCTCTGACGTGGCTCTGATCGCTTGCCTGTCACCTGGACTAGGGCAATGGTCCATTTACTCTGCCCCCAGCTTCCCCCAACCTATTTGCAATACCTCAGCAACACTGCGCTGTTAGAACATAAGCCAGATAGCATTCTTCTCCTTCCCGGTCTAAGCATCTTAGTAGCTTCCAATGACACCTGGACATTTAAAACACATTTTTAACATCAGCCAGATCTGAATAATAGGGCTCCCCGCACCCATGAACTTCAGCTCCTATGCCCTGCTTTCTCCATTCCTGCCACAGAGACCTCCTCAGGACTCCTGGATGTCAATCCTCCTATGTGAGATTTGAAGCTTATTTTTTTCTGCTCGGACATTTTCCTCTCCACGGCTACTTTCTTTCTTCCATCACCACTTTAAATGTCAATGGGCCAACCTTCATATTTAATAACCCCCGTTCTGCTTTACTTTGGTCTCATAATAATTCACATTGTCTAGTTTAATGTGTTTTACGCTTATACATTTTCCTCAGTAGAGTCTAAGTTCAACATGGAAAATGACTCTTACCGAGTTTTCCACTTTAATAATGATTTTCTAAAACCTCGTGCGCTGCCTGATGAAGAGCAGTCACACAGCCAATTGGGAATGAGAGCTACAAAAAAGAACTTTCCTTTCGATCCAATATTTTACAAGCAGAATGGGATAGGAATGAATTGGTGTGGTTTAATTTTTTAAATACAGCTTAATATAGCAAGGGGGTATTCTGAGGTATATTAATGGCAATATGTCTCTTATTATGATAAACTTTTTTTTTGTCTTTTTGAGACAGAGTCTCGCTATGCAATTGAGGCTGGTCCTGAGCTCACTTTTGTAGCCCAGGCTGGTCTCGAACTCGCACCAATCCTCCTGCCTCAGCCTCCCAAGTGCTGGGATTACAGGCATGCGCCACCACGCCCGGCTAAACTTTTTTATTTTAAAGACAAATACATAGCTTAAAAAGATTGAAACAATAGCATATTGTGATGGAAAGTGATGATTTTGTGTTTCCTCCAAAGTTCCTGTTTTGAAGCTCATCACCCACATCACTGTTTAGGAATATGACCTTTGTAGAAGTACTTATGGTTAAAATGAGGTCATAAGGGTGGGACCCTGATCCAGTGCGATTAGTGCCCTCATTAGAGATAGGCATGCCCCTGACAACATACGCAGTCTTCCATGCAGATACCCAGTGAGAACATGGCCACCTTTACAGATGAGAACCCTCGCTTAGAACCTCAATCCTAAACCTCTCAGCCCCTAGATATGTAAGAAATCATGTTTTATCATTAAAGACATCTAAACTGTGGCATTTTTCTATGGCATGTGGAACAAGCTAATGTACAAATGTACTCTTAAAATCGCCGAAGCTCCCTGCTTAAAAGAAAAAGAGAGGAGCTAGAGAGTTGGGGGACTTCGCAAAAGATACAAGTTAATAGCAAGTAGAATTAAACTCAAAACTCACACTGCAGTTTGTAACCTTCTCTGCTTAGAGCACTGAGTCATGTTCCACCCCGTGTAGTACAAGATCAATAAGAGTTGGGGGTCTGCAAATCATATTTTCTTGAAACTCTTTTCTTCCAAACGCTTTGCCAGGGGTTTTGCCATTAAAAGTTAATGGCAGTGATCTTTTTTCAGTCCTTCTAGGGCATTTAATTGATTTTCCTCTACCATTATATGTTTTGCCAATAAATTTTTCTTATCCATATAAAGAGGTGAGAAAGGAAAAAAATAGCACTAGAGAAACTGGACAGTAAATCTCTAGGAATAATTCTCACTTTTAGAGATATACCAGGATAAATACACTTAATATAGGCATTTTTCCTGCTAGTATGATTGGTCCTCGTTCAAAGATGGAAGGAATGCTACTTACAGTTTCATTGTGTTCTGCAAGTCTTACTGCTGTTCAAAGTCCTGTTTCCTGGACACATCTGAAAAGTGCTTATCCTACTATAAGACACAGCTGCTCAAAAAGCTATTAGGAGCTCAGGCTGAATCAATAGAAGAAAATTTTCTAAATCAAATCAATCTCAAGGGCTCGGTTTGGTGGCAACACTTGTGATCCCAGCCCTAGGAGGCTAAAGCAGTAGAATCATTGTGAGTTCAAGACTGGCCTGGCCTACAAAGTGAGCTTGAGACCAACCTGAACTGCAGGGGTGAGATCCTCTCTCAAAAAGATAAGAAACAGAAGCAATCTCAGACCCTCTGGACTCAGCACTATTAGAATATATCTATAGCTTTATCCACTGTCAATTCCTGGGTCACATATTTCAGGGTGTTTTTTAATTTTACAGAGAAATAAAGATAAAAAAATGAAATAGCTTCATAGGACAGTTATAATAGCTGATACGTTAGTTGTTGCAGTAGTTGACACCTTTCAAATTTCAGTTTGGCAAGACCATTATGAGAGTGGAGACATCGCATTTTATTGTCTTCCTATTAGCTAGACAGACAGAATACAATAGGCACAACTTCTTGGCTAAACAATATTGGCACAAACCATTCTTTTCATGGAACCAAGAGAGGCTACCTGGAAAACTATCTTAAATACCTTGGGTATATATATATTTTTTCTTTTTCCCATTCTTCCTTTCCCTTTTCCCCATCGCAATTTGTCTTTTATTTCAGTTTTTTTTCCAAGTTCATAATGTCTGTTGTATGCTTCAGATCCTATGTTCTTATTCGGTTTCTCTTATTAGTAAGATGATATGAAGTTTACACATATGGTCTGATCTATTTTACATATCAGCATGTTCTCAAGTTATATCCATTTACCTATGAAAGCCTAAAGTTTGTCCTTCTTTGCAGCAAAGTAGTACTCCATTAAATAAAAAGTGTATATTTCTTATCCGTTCCTCAGCTGATGGGCATCTAGGTTGATTGCAAGATTTAGCTACGACAGACTGTGCTGTTGCAGGCATGGGTGTACATATATTGCTGTGGTTGATGGTTTTAATTTTTCTAGAAAGAGGCCCAAATGGAGAATAGCTGGGCTTAAATAAGAACTTTAACCCAAGTTTCTTAAGGAATCTCCACACTGATTTCCATAATGGTTGTACCAGTCTACACTCGCACCAGCAGTGAGGAAGAGTTCATTTTCCCCACAGTCCCTCCCACATTTACTATTGGTTATTTGACGATAACCATACTTGCTGGGGTGAGATGGAATCTCAGTATTGTTTTAATTTGAATCTCTGTAATGACCAGTGATGTTAAACAGTCTTTCATGTATTTATTTGCCATTTGTATTTCTTCATCTAAGAAGTGTGTATTCACCTAAGATACCCACTTTTGGATTGGGTCTTTGAATTTGGGTGTCTGATGTTTTTCAGTTCTTCATAGGTTCTCAGTATAAGTCCTTTGTCTGTAAGACAGATGGCTGTAATTTTTCCTTCTCTGTGGGTTGTCTTTACACTCCACTGGAGATTACTCATATTGTGTACAAGCATTTTAATAAGGTGTGATCCCATTTGTTGATTCTGGGTTTTATTCATGAAGTCTCTGCCTACACTATGTTCTGAGGACTTCTGTCTATTTTCTCTTCCAGTAAATTTAATATTTATATTTTAATATTTAGATCTTTGATTCATTTTGTCTTTAGTGTACAATGGTATATGAGTCTAGATTTAATCTTCTACACATGGAAAGCCAAATTTTTCCAGCACATTGATTAAAGAGACTGTATTTCTTCCACGGTAATGTTTGGCAGCTTTGTCAAAGAGGAGGCGGCTGTTTGTGTTTGGAGATGCATCTTTATCTTCTATTTTGTTCCACTGATCCTCAGATCTGGTGTTTTTGCCAAGAGCATGCTGATTTTATCACAGTAGCTTTGTAGTATAATTTTAGATATGGAATTTTGGTGCTCCCTGACTTGCCTTTGTTGCCCAGAATTGTTTTTGCTACTCTAGGTCCCTTCTGGCTCCAAATGAACTTTAGGAATATTTTCTCTCGACCTGTGAGGTGTGTTAATGGGATTTTGGTTGGGATTGCATTAAAGCTGCATAGCAGTTTGGGTATTTTGGCCATTTTCGCTATATTCCCTGCATGCAGAAGTGAGGAGTAAAGATTTAGAGAAATGTAAAGCTGTTCTCAGAATTCTGAAAGAGCTGAAATTAAGACGAGGGCATTGATTTACTTTGTATTTTTCCCCATGCAAAACTATACTCTAATCAAACACCACAGGGAATTAAGCTTTTGATTCAATGCAAGAATCATTAGACTTGTTACCCTTGGAAATGTTCTTTAGTGAAAGTGTTAAAAATGTGTTGAAACACTAAAAATATTCCAGATACTATGCACAAACGCAGAAGTTTTACTATTTGCATAATAATTTCAAACTATTGGCCTCCAAAGGCTTTTCCCATATGAAGATTCATCTACAAGTACAAAGATCTCTGTCATTATTTTCTATAATAAATATGTGATATCTCCCATATGCACATGGTTGGCTCCTTCCTTACCTTGGAAATCAGATGAGGTATAAGCACGAAGGCCAATGAGACTGATACCCATGGGGGATGCACCCCCAAAGACCCCACAGTTTGCTCCAACTCCTAGTCTGCTTATCGAGGAGAAATTCTGCACTAAGGTAAATTCCATTCCTGGCAGCTGCCCTTTGAAGCAAGTAGATCAATGCCTTAGCTATCTTTGAAAGACCTGGAGGCCCTCAATTTTTACCTGTCTGTTGAGATGTCCATAAATGCTATGTAAAAGAGAGAAAATCATCTTATGTCAAATTATTACTACTTACTGCAATAAACATTACTACTTGAAATTTAGGAAGTAATGAGATTAGACACAAAAAAAATTTCCTAAATTTCTCCACTGTAGGATCGGGTAACACCTGTCTGTCCATAACTGCCTTCCTTTCCCTTTCATATTATCATCTAAGCAACGGTGTTATTTCATTTTAGTCTTGATCTTTCTTCCTTCTTAAAGCATTTTTCGTATTTCTTTTATGACTCATTTTCAATGATGTTTTGTTTCTAATATTTTTATCTGTGGAGTTTTCCCTTTCTATTGATGCATACATTATTCCTTTCAAAAGATATCTTTTATTCCTTTTTTTCTTTTGAAAGGTCTTACTTGTATAAGTACATGCCCTGAAGAAAAAAGACAGGGCACTTTTGAAATTTTATTTGATTCCTTCAGTCTTTAAACTTCTCAAGTGAAGACAAATCCTGTGCTGGCCCTAAGTATGAATACTTAAATTGTTGGTATAAGTTAGAAGATAACATGTACAGTCCAAATACATTTTTTTCTGTGCTATTGGGAATTTATGGAGGAAGAGAAAAACTTGCATGCTTCAGATCTAAAAATCATCCTATTGGAAACACAAGCCCCACATAGCTCTTTAAGAGTAGCATGTTATTTTTCAATGGGAATGTGTTTCAAGAAGGGAACAGTAAAATTGTCCTGTCCTTTACACGGAGAATGAAAGGCAGCTGTGTAAAGAACAACTGGAACTGGCAAAAGCTTGATGGCTGGCCTCTGTAGATTCTTTAGAGCGGCCTTCCTGGGCCACGTGACCCAGGGTACACATATAAATGACGCCCTGTGGAATGGCTCTGAGCACTATCATCCTGGGGCTCCTCCACAGGTGCTCATCCATCCCTCGGAGCACCCTTCCTCCAGGACCAGACTCAGTTTCCCTGCCAGAGGCCCGCCTCGAGGGAAGTGTCTTGTGTACCAAGCTCAGCTTCTCATCTTCTCCAGCTCCCTTCAGTAGGGTTACCTAGGTGACCACAAAATGATGGTGCTGAAAACTGACAGCAGCCTACTAAAATGCCCCTCACAATTCATTTCATACTGCAAGGTGTTTTTAGGCCTGAAATAAAAAAAGAAAGTAGGAATGTTAAGCCTGTGTCATCAGCACATAGCCAGCTGTATAATCAGCTGTATATGGCTAGCAAATAACCAGTGTTTTCTCACAGCTATAATTATGTTTTGATATTTTCTTTACTTCCTGTAATTTCCTGAGAGCCACACTTTGTTCTACATACAGTGTTTTAAATAATGCGTCTTCCTTGTGATGTATCTTTCATGTATTTGTGGATGCATTCCCACTTCTATTATAGAGTTTCTTTATATGTACACTACTTTTTCTTTCTACCCAAATTCCTATGATTTATTCTTCCTTGTTTCCATTTGTTCTTTCAGACAACTTCTTGCCATTGCATGAGATTAGATATTTTTAGGAAACCTGAGCATCTGACAGGCGACGTTCCTCGGTGGCCTAAGCATCTGCTTAGGCACGAACAGGGACCAGGGTTCAGTCGCCGGTACCATATGCTGCACTAGCCTTGCCCCTGGTACAGTGAGCCAGTGACGAAGTCCAGGCATGGTAGTGCATGCCTCTAATCCCAGTGCTGAGGAGGTTGAACACAGGAGGATCCCCATGAGTCCAAGCTGTGTAGTGAGACCCTGTACTCAGTATAAAAAAGAAAGAACAAAAGAAATGTGATCAGAATAGGAACTTCACAAAGGCTTTTTTCAGGGTCATGTTTTAGCGTAAAGTCTCCATTCTGTACACAAACTCATCTACAACTTAATGCTTGATCATGTGGCAACTTTCTGCTTATGATTTTTTTTCTAAAATGAAACACGGGTGCCATTACATTTTCCTAATGTGGTAATCACAGTTTAGAATAAAGAAGATGGGTTATTTGTTTAATAGCAACATAAATACTGAAATTCACTGCACTCTGTCATCATACTACATTTTTCACATGCTTTAGATACTCAAGGAATCTGGCTGAGGAAACACAATTACAGCCAGTGAGTGAGCGATATGTTTCCTCAGCATTTATACTCGGCAGTGAGTGCTTACTGTTTATTCCATGCTGAAAGAGTATTATCTCTGTATGTGTGACTATAACTTGTGGAAAATCAATGGTAAAGGGCTGGCAGCATTGCTCAGCAGACTAAGCCCTTGCTTAGGGAAGCACAGGGGCCAGGGTTCAATCCCTAGCTCCTCCTGCCACATGGGCCCTGCTCCCCCGCATGCTGAGCCAGTGATGGAGTCTAGGAGCGGTGGGGCATGCCTGTAATCCCAGCACTTGGGAGGCAGGAAACAGGAGGATCGCTATGAGTCGGAGCTGCATAGTGAGACCCTGTTTAAAACAATTTTTTAAAAATGATAAAATTGGCCCATGGATTGAGCCCACAGCAACATCAGAGCTGCCTGGTCTGCTTATAGAAGAATTAATTTTTTATTGTAAATGCTCCCCAAAGTTGCAAATTATTTTTTTTCTTTTACAACATGTATGAGGATTTCCCTAGTGCATTAATCCTGTAGATCTACCTTTTAGTGTGGAGAGGAGGAATCCTTTAGTAGAGCACCCTTGTATGCCAACAGGACAAAAACCTAAGATATACCTCCCATGCCTATTCTGAATTTTCAAGACCCTATTATGCATCACTTGTTCAATTAAATTTAAACTTCTTATAGATGTCTGTTTCATCAACTCTCATAATCAAAATCATTGACAAAAATAAGATTTTTCAAAAGGCTAGTAAATGTATTTAAATTATTCATTTTTTCTGTCATGCAGACGTTATGCCACCATTTTTTCTTGTAAAAATAACCCAACCATTAAAACAAATGTGCCCTCTAGATAACAGTGAATAAAATATTTGGTGGGGGAAGCTCAGCTGGTAGCCACAATAATTTCCTAGCCAATGTGCGTATCTGGTGCAGCTGGTTTTGTTGGCACAGCAAAGCTCATCCACGAATAAAGGTTGTAGCTAAGAGGTAAGAGAAAGATAACATTTAAGTGAATGTGAAGTTTGAAGGCAAATAAGTGAGTACTATGTGAGTACCATGCAATTTTTTATCAATAGTAAATTTCATGCTGGCTGTACATGTTTATATACTTGAGCACATAAATGTGGGAGCAACTTTCACTAGGAAGAAACCTTCTATTCCTATGAATAAAAGGGTTAAAGTAAACAATAACTCCTTCTATTTTTCCTGATAGCTTACGCTTCATATTGTGATCGCCATAGCCTCATTTTTTTGCAAGCAGTTTCTGTCAGCAAGTCCCCAGTTAGACTACAGGTGCTTTCATAAAACTGTTCAATAACTGAATCAGGGCTCCAAGCCTCATTCAGAGTTTCCTCATTTTAAAATATGTATTTAAATTTTGCCAGATCAAGGAAAATGATCTACTTAACTAAAAACATGATAAGTGGATGTGGTAGTGCACACCTGATATTCCAGCACTGGGGAGGCTGAGGCAAGAGGATCACTGTGCATTGGAGGCCAGCCTGGGCCACATGGTGAGCTCAAGGCCAACCTGAAGTACAAAATGAGACCTTGTCTTAAAAAGAACACAGCAGCAAGAAATGTTCAGAACCTGCTAAAAAATGTTTTAGCAGACTAGCTTGATTCAAACAATACATCTCTGCAAGAGTGCCTTAAAATTTATCTCCTGCAAGTTACTAAGACTTGACCAGAAATCTATATTTTTCAACTAGGGTCCTTATATAGAAAGTCTTACCATGAACTGTGAAGCATCACTCTTTGCTTCTGAGAAATCTGAGGTCTGCTGGAAGCATAAACTCTTACCCTTTCACGAGTGCATTATAATGCGATATGCCAGACTTGGTAGCGATTTTTACTTTTACCTTCTCCTATTTCCTATGCCACAAAATTCATACTTCTGTCTGTCTTGTGTCATTCCCTGGCATGGTTTTCAGAGACCGTTGGCATGGATAATTATTTGTCATTGAGTATTTGTAAGCCAAAGTGCTAGAGATGAGCCAGAATACAGACAGCTAATCTCCAGGCTGCTCCAAGGACAGGACCGGCAGAGCACAGCATTTCTGAAGAAGCGAAATGTCAGCCTGCAAAACTGCCTTTCCTAGCTTAATATTGGTCCTGAGTGTTCAGAAATGAAGACAGAAATCATTTTCCAGGCACCGTGACAGCAACAGCAGCAGCTGTTTTGCTCTATAAAATTAATTAATATATACATGCTTGATTTTTTTTTAAAAAAAAAGCAATGAGAATGAATGAAACATTACCCAGGTTTTAATATTTTTTAGTGTTTCTTAAGCTGATATCTACACTGATGCAAAGCTCTATCTAGCCCCAGAAAATATAAATATAATTTATTTGGAAATAAAGTTTCCTATCCATTGGCCCTTAAGAGTAATTGCTGGTTTCAGTTTGAATTATTGAAAAGGCATCCAGAACCAAGATATAAGATGCATGGAAATACCTTCATCGCTTCTGTCAGCAAACAAGCGATTCAGGGTGAATTGGCCTCAAGTCCTGTCTCACACAGCACTTGTCCTTCTCATTGCAAATGTCTGCTTGGCGTTCTGTTGTCCTCTTCTTCGAGCAAACAAGTAGGATCCCCAAGTTCAAGACAGAGAAGAATGGGGTGGGTGCTAAATAATAGAGCTCTGGGCTATGACTCCCAGGATATGTTATCTACGTGTGTGCATGTGTTCGTTAAGGGTGAAAGACAGGAAGGAGGAAGGCCATTTACAAAGCAATGGTCATTTCTCAGGGTCTGTAGGAGAAGGAATTATTTTCTGTGTGTTTAACCTAAAGAAATTGATTCTTCTGGACAGAGACACTCAGGCTCTGTGATAGAATAAATGAGCTACAGAATGCCAAATTCAGCAAGGGCCTCTGTGCTTCAGTGACCGCTGCCGACTTATGACCCTTTTCTGTTGCTAAGCCATCAAAAATGAAAATAGGGGCCTGGCGGGATGGTTCAGTGGTCTAAAGCGCCTGCTTGGGAAAGCTTGGGTGGCTTCAGGGACCGCGGTTCGATCCCCGGCACCACATGCTCCGCCAGCCCTGCCCTCGGGGCGGGCTGAGCAGGCCATTAAAATGAGTGAATAAACAAAGGTTTCTGTAACAAGGAAAAAATACATAAATAAAAAATTTTAAAAAACGAAAATAATGGAAAATGGAAAATATTTTTATGACACTGCTGCTGTTTTCCTTCTTTAGATGATTTTCTCACATTAAGGAACTCTCTGGGCTTTCTCCATAGCTGCTGATACTGTTTCATTAATTAAATTATGTTGACTGTTCTAAGAAGGAAATGGGTTGCTAAGTAGATTTGGGTATGAGTCTCAGATGCATCGCTTTTGCTTGTGGTAATGCTAAGTAAATCCCCCAACTTCCCTGACGCCCAGATTGTTTACAGTTACAGGTGGAGCCTGGACCTATCTCCAGGTTTCTCAGTGTCAGTGAAGGCAGTGAATGTGACCAGGCTCCCAGCAGCACTGGTGGAGTCTGGGAAATGCTAGACAATGTTGAGTGCTGGGGAAATTATTTGTGTGTGCAGCCTCCAGCTAGACAATGTCTCCGAGAGCTCTGTCCTGTGACTCCCAAATTTATTCTTAACACATTGCTTTGAAAAGGAGAGCTGCTAATAGAATGGCTTCTATTCTATTCAGAGCCGAGAAATGAGATTAACTCGTATGGGAAGCAGGACTCTTAGAGGCTTAGCAGCTGCTCTCTCTTCCAATGGAGAACCTGCCCCTGGAATTGGCATCATTATGAGGGCTGTCGCTACCTTGGATCAGGCTGTGGATTTCATACCAGCACACATCCAAAACCCAGGTGGAAGAATAGGCACACCTCTTCCAGCTGGAAAATGAGTCCGAGATGAAAACGCATTGCCTCAAACATTTTGGAAGTCTATTTTGAAAGAGTGGAATCAGTGAGTTCCAGTAACTTTTCTCGGTGCAAAATTTTTTGTGAAGATGAAGAAGATGCAAATGCCACGCATAAATCTGTAGCCCAAAATTTGGAAACCACACGTTGTGACTGAAACCTTATACTCAGAACCTGCACTGTCTCAGTCTATTCGGGATGTTATAACCAACTATTTTAATTCTGTGTTTCGGAAGGACTCATGATGTATGATCAAAATATAGCCAGATTTTAAAAAAATAATTGCAGTGAAAAGCACATTGGCATTAATCCCCCACCAAAATATTCTCCTGGTCTAAGCACATTTCTGCCATCACTCTGGCAGCTTTAGGAAGGAGCTTTAAAAGGCCCCTTTTGGGATGTCTTCAGTTGTACTGTTCTGGCTGCCCGGGCATCCTGAATGCATTCAAAACACTTACTTTTCATGACCATTTTGACATGGTGGAAGAGCCATAAGTCACACTGTGCCAGATCCAACCAATAAGGTGCATGAGGACCAGTTTCATTTTGTTTTGTTTTATTTCTTATGTATTTATCCACCGGTTCTACAGGGCCTCATCACACAGATTGCACTCGTAGTGATCCTTCTGTTTTGAGCCTCCTAAGCGTTGGGATTACAGGTGCGTACCACCACACCCAGTCTCAGTTGCAGTCTCAGCACCCAGCACAGCATGCAGGGGATCAAACTCCGGTCCCTGCATCTGGCTAAGCAGGCGCTTTAGTCCCTTGAGCTATCTGGCTGGCCCAAGGACCTGTTTTTTTAAGCTGGTCTTTCCACTAGATGGCAGTCAGCCACAACAGCCTGCGCCATGGTTTAGGTCACACCTCTTGAAAACCTTCCCACGGGAGGACTTCCAGTACAGCTTGCAAAGTTGGAGAAGTGGTGGATCCACTGAGTCCAAAGCAAAGGGAAGTGTTTCGAGAGGCATCCGTGGCATGGTGTGTTCTATTGTAATCATTTCTAAAACTTTAATCCCTCAATATATACTTCAGTCACACTTCACAGAAATAACATACATTTGTTCCCATTTTGAAAGCTTGAAATCTCAAGTCCAAGACACAGGCAGAAGCAGTGTCTGGTGAGGGCCCACTGAGTGCTTCAAAGATGGCAGCTCCAGCTGCATCCTCACATGGTGGGAAGGGCGGGCAAGCACACACACGGCCTCTGCTACAAAACACAGCCTCTTGACCCGATAAATCATCTCTTAAAGAACCCAAGTCAACTGCACTGGGATTAGTTTTCACAATACAAATTTGGGGAAGATATAAACATCCAAACTGTTTCTGTCATTCCCTTTTTTAATTCAAGCCATTTTCTCCCCCAACCCCATAGTCACTTTAGTTCCTACTTCCACCGTCTTCTCAGACACCTGTGGAATGGCCATGGGTGCTGTTATGGTTTGTGTATAAGTGTCCCCTCAAAGCCTCATGCTGTCATGGCGCGGGGTGGTTTCTGGAATTGGATGCCACCTCTCCCATCTGACAAGCGATTTGCATTTCAGTGTAAGGTAGAAAGAGAAGTTAGCTGCTTGAGCTGCAGCTAGCTCTCTCCCTGCTTTCTTGCTCTTTGTCTGCCGCCATGAAAGGCTGCCCTCTGCCATGTGCCACTCAGCCTTGGAGCCAGCTGAATATGGATGAAACCTCCAGTAACCATGAGCTAAATAAATCATTCCTTCCCTCATTTTGAGTGTCAGATATTTGTGTAAGCAAATATCTCTTGTGTAAGCAACAAGAGAGAAAAGTAACTAAGACACATGCTGAATAACTCTGGTTCATAATCGAGTGTAACCAAGAAAATATGCATAATATAGCAAACTTAAATTCTGTTCCTGTAACAATTTTTAGGCATGTTAAGAAATGTGGGCTCTTACACCTAGAAACATCTCCTTCATCTCTTCAATATCTATAAAGTATATAGAATGCTAACTACACCAACAACCTCTCTCCTATTTGCTAAGTGAATACATGAAGCAATCATTTGTCAAAGCAAAGAACTTGGTTTTCACTTAACCCTCAGGGTGTAATCAAGAAAATAATGCATAATGTTGGACATTAGTTCTAAGCCTAAATTATGTCTATTTTTCTTCGCAAACTGGGAATTGTGGGGCATGTAATTAGGAGAAGTTTACGTAGTTATATTTAAATGTGTTTCCTGCAAATTACAGGCTTTTCTGAGAGTTTAGTTGCTTCTGTTTTGTTGTGACTCATTTTTCATAAAATAGGCCAGCATGTTTTATGTTATTAACTTGAGAATAATTCTTTTCATAGAAATTTAACAGATTTACGATGTATTGTCCAATGCCCTTGTCCTGAGAGCTCTTTGGTTCTCTCCAAATGAAAAACTGAGATAAAAATTCTTTTCAATGTTTTAATTGAAACACTGTTTTATCGATCTGTTAAAGCAAAGCTCCCGAAATAGAGTGAATTGCACAACAAAAATCAACAATTTCACAGTCCACTGGCTGGAAACTCAGG
>PVJA010021087.1:0-36072 GCA_004027025.1 Myocastor coypus
CGACTGGTGTGCCTTCTGCGGGCTGGACACAACCAGCACGGAGCTGTCGGTGGTGGAGAGCGTCTTTAAGCTGAATGAGGCCCAACCTAGCACCATTGCCACCAGCATGAGGGATTCCCTCATTGACAGGTACACGGGGTCAGGGTATGGACTTAGTTTTCCTTTGAGGGCAGGGAAGCAGATGCCACCTATCCTGGGAACTGAGTTGTGTTTCTTCTGGTAGGTGGTTCTCAAATGCAAGCATGCAAGCCTGGCGTGGTGGCACACGCCTGTAATCCCAGCACTTGGGAGGCTGAGGCAGGAGGGTTGGTGCGAGTTCAAGACCAGCCTGGGCTACAAAAGTGAGCTCAAGGCCAGCCAGAACTGCATAGTGAGACCCTGTCTCAAAAAAAAAAAAAAAAAAAAAAAAAAAAAAGGTAAGCATGCACCCACACACTGCTGAGCAATCACAGGACACAGGCAGCCAGCATTTCTTGAGCATGTGCTCATCTTTTGCTGATTCAGCTAAGCAGAACTTTTTTTTTTTTTTTTTTTTGGATACAAGGTCTCACAGTGCAGTTTAGACTCCTGTCTCAGATTCCCCATCACTGGGATTACAGGCATGCATTACCCATCACCATGTCCAGTTCTGGGCCTGGAGGCTCTGGGGTACCAGGGATCAAACTGGGCACCTTGTGCTTGTCCAGCAGATGGTTAAGCTCTAGGCAGAACTTTATGGTGGTCCTTACTTATTAACATTGACCATGTTGTTTCAAAGTTTGCATTTGCACTGGAGATAATAATAATATTGCAAGTTAGGAATATCCATCCAGTGCCTGTCATCTGAAAAATAAAAGAGATGCTGTTGGGTTGGAGATGCCACTCAGTATCATAAGTGCCTTTCTGACAAATGCAAGGGCCTAAGTTTTATTTTTTGTACTGAGAGGGGTGGGAGATGTTGGCTATGGAAGTTTAAAAGGCTACTCCAAAATGCTGAGAAAGCTGAGTGTGGTGGTGCATACCACTAATCCCAGCACTTCGGAGCCTAAAGCAGGAGGATCTCCTCAAGTTGGAGGCCGGTCTGAATTGCATAGTGAGTTCAAGGCCAGTCCAAACTACATAGTAAGATCCTGTATGGAAAAACAAAAATAAAATGCTGAAGACTTTTGATTCCTAAGAAGCTCTTGGACTGGTTGGGGTGGCCATTACATCAGAATCAAAGTCTGATTGTTTCTGGGTTAAAAAAAACAACCACAGGTCCTTACTCAGGAGACCTGAAGGTGCAAGGCTTTAGAATCTCTTTTCAAGACCAGAGTGTGGGCCAGTGAGATGGCTCAGCAGTCTAAAGTGCTTGCTTAGGCAAGCTTAGGCACCTTTAGGGACTGTGGTTCGATCCCTGGCACCACATGCTGTGCGAGGCCCACCCCTAGGGCAAGCTGAGCCAGCCATAAAAAAAATAAAAGAGCAGAGGGTACTTGTAGTTCCATCTCCTCTCATACTCCATTCAGGACCTTTCTCATGCCTGTCTTGCTTAGAACAGAGGCTCTTGAAAGCAATGATTGCAGGCATTTTAGAACAAACATTGGGCTGTGGCACACATAAATAGGTTTGTCACCTCTGCTCTAGAGGCTAGAAATCCCAAGGTGAGCAAGTCCCAAATAACAGACCCTGTTCCCTTTTGTTTTGTTTGCCTGATATTTTTTAATCCCTGTAGGCAAGGTTCCATGAGGAATGGCCCAAGGGAAAAGGATATAGTAATCACACATAACTTCTAGAATTAAAAATTCTTTTAGCTTAAAATTAAAAAATACCTTTTAGCTTTCTTTAAATTGAAAGTAAAGCCGGGTGTGGTGGCGCACGCCTGTAATCCCAGCACTTGGGAAGCTGAGGCAGGAGGATTGATGCGAGTTCGAGACCAGCCTGGGCTACAAAAGTGAGCTCAAGGCCAGCCTAAACTGCACAGCGAGACCCTGTCTCAAAAAGACAAAAAAAAAAAAAATAAATAAAATAAATTGAAAGTATGGTAAGTCACTGATTTAGAGTGTTGTTCTCAGACAATGTTCATAGGTCAGACTCCACTGTGCATCTGATAAAGTGAATCTTAGACATCTTCAACAAAAATATGCAATGCAAAACATAAAGTTCAAACACAAAAATACTGTAAATTATTTTTACTTGATAGTTATCTTAAAATGGTGGCACAGGGTTAAGGTTAGGGTGAGCTACCTCTGCAACTTATTTACATCTGTGAATGTTCATAATGAGGGGTCCATTTGTATCTAAAAGTTCACAACTTGGATGTCAATAAGGGACTTACTCTATTTTTAAGTGTCCTGGGATGGATGGCTTGGAAAACCTGGTGGGAAGCTTTCTGTGATAATGTAAATTTTCTAAAGGATCATTTAATCCTTCAGGGAATGAGTATGTTTAAGCATATAGAGATGTGAAAACATGAGTTATGTGAAGTGGAAAAGTAGTATTTCCAGAGTGTTCAATACTAAATGTCCATTGAGAAAGTTTTGACTGGTATCCTGTGGTTTGGGGTTTTATGTACTTTGGGATTCTTATTTATAGAACTGTGTGATGTCAGCCCTCAGATTCCAATTCTGTAGGTCTGTACTGGTGCCCATCTCTTGTGCTTTTTCTTTTAATAAGCTATTCTGGGTGATTCTGATTGGAGCATTTTGGGAAGCACACTTAGTAACTGCTATCAGTACTGGTAAGCAATTGAAAGTTTAGGGTTTTTTTTTTTTTTTTTTTTTTTTTTCCTTTGGTACTGGGGATGGAACCCAGGGCCTACTGCCTGCTAGGCAAGTGTGATACCACTAAGCTACATCCCTAGCCTGAAAAGTCTTGTTCAGTAATTTTATATGCCAGGCAATAGTGATGTGGTCATGAATAAACTACTTTTCTTGTCCTTTTGGGAGATTGTATGGAAAAATGGTATTTGCAGTTATTTGAGTAAACAACAATGAATCTCTTAGCAATCTGAGAACAGAAGTGTCAGTTATGTAATAGTTGAAACATAACAATAACAAAAAATCCAGTAAATAATTGCAGTAGTCTTAAAACTGTAGAGACTGTTACTAACACCAGGCAGAATTGCTACATTCTTCAGCACTGGTCAACCTTTCTCTGGTCCTTCTCTCCTGTGTAGTAAGATAATAAGCAGGAAGTTAACTGAAAGAAAGCGAGAACGCTCACTGGCATCTTTAGTTTGTGGATTCATTTGAGGTATCTGTGAGATCTCAGGATGAAGATGTCAGATATATGACTGGAATATGTACTTATTCTAGTTTTACAGTCATTAACCAGGTTAATTCCAGTAGGAATGTTCATCAGTCCTTACAGAGCAGTTATGCTTTTCAGCCTAATGCTTGTGGTGCTTGTGTTTGGTAGCCCAACCAAAGGGAATTCTGAAAAGAGTTCTGGTTCAGCCTTGTGTCTGAGTAAGTCAGTTCCTTTGATTGAGTTCCTTTGTTCCCTTCTCTAATATTCTAAGGTTCTAGTTTATGACCAGTAACTAGATAGTCCAACCTGAGTGAGAAAGGAATCTTAGTCTTTAAACACTGAGAACTCCACAAACTACACTTTGTAATGTGGGATGCAGTCAGACAGCATCCAGATGGGGCCAGACTCTGATTGTGACTCTTCTGGGCTTAGCTAGAACACAGGTCCAAGGCAGGGGGTGAGGTATGCCCAGTGAGTCACACCTGACAGTGCTCCTCCTTCTCTTGCAGCCTCACCTGAGTCACCTTCCAAGTGTGTCTGGGTCCAACTCTTGCCTCTGGACTTTGGCTCTTTCTTCCACGCCTCAGTCTGTACTTGCTGCTCCCAGGAAGGCGCGGCAGAGGGATCAGTGAAACTGAGTGCACCAGTGCCATCTTCTGAATTTGTTGTTCCTGGAAAGGCCCATCAGGTCATTTTGGCTGTCAGTGCCTTGGCTACTACATGAGGATGCTGCTGTTCTGGGGGATGCCATTAAAGGGCACCTGCTTCTGGCCATTCTGAGTGTGCTGTTTGTGGGGGTCAGTCTGTGCCACACCCTCTCTCCGTTTTAAGCATTATGGGAAGGCTGAAAGAGCTATACACACAGCATTCTCTGTCATTATGAACAGGAGGCTTCATCCCAGGGCTAGGGAACAAAGTGACCTCTGTTCACACATTTTCCACACAACTTATTATGGTTCTCTCTGATTTCCCTAAGAAAAATGTCCCACCTTTTACATCCCACCCAGGGCATTCTTGACGTTATTAACCGAAAGTATCTTTCCCAAGTAGCTTAGTGGGTGGCAAGCTTCTGGCAGGCACGGTTTGTGCCGCCATTCCCAGGTGGACCGGGCGGAGCGTCGGGTGCAGGGGCGGGGTTTGGGCGCTAGGCTGGTGGCCCCGCCCCCTGGCTAGGCGCTCCAGTGTCGTACGGCGTGACGCTCTCTAGTACGCGGTGGCGTCACGCGCTGCCCAGCCAAGCTGAGGTGCGATTCTGCTGACTGGCCCGGCCTCTTCAGGTGAGATTACATTTAGGTGTGCGGGGACTTTGGGCGGGTGCTGGCGGCGCGACGCAGATGGCCTTCTTATCCCGCAGACTATGGGCTCTCAGTTGAGTGGCGACGCGGGAGCACCCAAGCCTACACAGCCGGAGCCCTTGGCGCCAGCGCCCGCGGAGCCTCCCCCGCCCCGGCCAGAGCCCGAGCGCGGCCCTTGGGGGCCTCTGGACGACGTGCGCTTCCTCATTGTTTGTACTTCCTGGTACTGACTGTTGCTGGGAAGGATGCCGAGCTGCCGGCCCGGCCTTGTAGCCTTGGGCCAGCCGGCCTCTTCTCTCCCCGGAGCCCCATGTATTCCCGATCCCCACCGATCAACAGAACCAGGATAGGTCGCCCAGAGCCTGCGGGCACAGGTCGTCCCTTCCCCAACTTGTTTGCCAGCTGGCCGGCAACCAAAGCCAGCCCTTTCCATGTTCACCCCCATCTCTCTACCTGGTGGTTATCCTTCCCCGAATCGGAATCGGACCACGCCTTCTGGTGAGACCCTACGGTTGCTGACCTCCCTGCCTGACCCTTGTTGCTACAATTGAGCCCCTTCCTGTGTCCCAGGTGATGGCACTATGTGTCTTGAGCTCAGAAAAGCATTTGCCTGTGAGACTTCCCTGGCTCGCTCGCTCTCTGTCTCTTTTTCTGGCAATATCAATGCCTTCATTGAAATGATGATACAGCAGTAAAGTGCATACAGAAGGGCTATCTGCCGTAGATTAACCAGCTGACCCAACTCTTTTTTTTTTTTTTTTTGTCTTTTTGAGACAGGGTCTCGCTATGCAGTTGAGGCTGGCCTTGAGCTCACTTTTGTAGCCCAGGCTGGTCTCGAACTCACACCGATCCTCCTGCCTCAGCCTCCCGAGTGCTGGGATTACAGGCGTGCGCCACCACGCCCGGCCTCTTTTTTTTTTTTTTTTAATTTCTTGTTTCAGAACTTTTGTTTGTTTGTTTGTTTATTTATTTTATGGCTGGCTCAGCTTGCCCCAAGGGTAGGGCTGGCGCAGCATGTGGTGCCGGGGATCGAACCGCGGTCCCTGCAGCCGCCTAAGCTTTCCTAAGCAGGTGCTTTAGAACACTGAGCCATCCTGCTGGCCCCCTGCCCCAACTCTTAAGGGAGTATCTTCTGTTTGGAGAGGGAGGATGTGTGATTGCACTCTAATAACACATGATATTTGGGGCAGCTCTGAAACACCCCAGAGTACCCTGAAGGAAGCTAAGGCCACTTCTTAAAACTTGATCTTTAAAAAAAAAAACCTTTTATCCTCATTCCCATACCCCACAGAAATGACACACTCTGTCTTTTTGTTTTATTTAGAAATGATTTAAAAAACATTATACAAAGGCTGATCAGTTTAAAATGTGACCGACACTGAAATGCTGTGATGTCCCCCAGGCTGAGGGAAAGCTGGGCCCTGCGGCCACCAGTGCTTTGCTCCTCATTCTGACTGCCCTGTCCTGGGGTGATGAACAAACAGGTGACCAGAGGCAGGAGAATCCAAGATTGGAAGCCTCTAGGTGGAGCCCTCTCTGGGCCTGGCCCCATATGCCTCACATCTGCAGTTTGGGCCACCTGCCTTGTCTCCTGCTTTTTTCTCAGCTGCCCTTGTAGTACCAGGAGCCAATAGGAGCCTGGGAGGCGGGGCCTAGAGCTTTCAGGAAGTGAGAGCACCAACCTGAGGAATGGGGAGGGGCCAGGGAAGGATCGGGGAGGGAACCAGGAAGCAATGGGTAGAGGACACACTTATCTCAGACCTCAGTCCACAGATGGAGACGAAAGACCCAGTTAGCCCTCTGGATGGCCCTGGCAAATAACAGAACCTCTCCATGCTTCATCTGAGGGCATGATGAGAGTTGCCCACGGCCTCCCAGGGCCTACACGAGTTTCATGTGAGTTGGACAGGTGTGAGCTAATAAAGTGCTTTGCAAAGTATAAAACACTGTACAAACCTACGAATCACTAATATCACTGCAGTTGTTCCCTGCCTGCCCCAGGGAGCCTGCCCTTGGCCAGAAAGAAAAAAACAAGATGATAATGACAGGGGACACAGTGGACCCACATAGGTGCCTCTGGCACCATAGATTTAACTCAGGACAGTTCACAGGGTAGCAGGAGTCCCTGTCTGTGCTACAGGGTAGGTGGACCCAAAGCCAGAGGCCACAGGGAGGGAGAAGGCCCGTGTGGGTCAGGGGGCAGGAATGGCATCTGAGGCCCTGCCAGCACCCAAAAGACTGCCTGACACCACTTCTTGGCTTTGGTGGAGAGAGCCTGGGGTGTCACTGCACCCTTGGTTTTCTCTAGGGCTCCTTGGTGACAAGCAGTGCTGTCTTGGGATGGAGCAATAAAAGCTGAGCCCTAGGAACTCCTGCCAGAAGTGAACAGTGGGCCCGAGAAAGTCACAAAGGGAGGCCCCTACACTTGGAGCTGCTACCAGTTGGGGATGTCCTTTTCCTAAGAGCAATACAGGAAAAGGGGCCCAGTGAGCTGGGCTGTCAGGGCTAAGCTCATGGCATAACACTGCAGTCTGAGCCTGAGGTGCCTCAGGGTAGCAGGGGGTGTGGGTGCTGAGTATTTAAGAAGGCTGCTCTGGGCCCCTTACTCCAAGGCCATGACTGGTGGCCCTGGAGCCATACTGCTTTACCTGACTGGTCTACAAGTAACAGAGCAGGGCTGGGAACAGGGTTAATGGAGGGGGACATTGGAGGAGAGTCACAAATTTGGATCAGCCTCCAGATATGGGATCAGGTCTTGCCCCAGCTCTTCAGGAGCATCTTGGTACTTATCGCCTGGGGGACGGCTGCCAGCCTGGCTTCATCACTAAGACTCACTGCTAATTCACCTTAGTGCCTCAAGCAGCCTTTGCAAAATGGGACTTAAAACAGCAGTGACAGGACATTAAATAATCATGATGTGACGTCAGGGTCCTTGTCAGATCCAGCTGGGCCACAGCCCTGCCTGCAGCATGTGACCCTAAATTCTGGGTCTCGGAGGAGACTTGATGAGTACAGCAGGTTTCCTGAGGGATCTGCTGTTTGCCAGTGGGGAGACCCCAGGCTTGTTCACTGTTGGCAGCAGGGGTCCTGTAGCTTTGGAGGACAGGAAGGGTGGGATGGGTAGGGGAACATCTGACCAGCAGGTGTTGGCAGAAGGGGATTAGGACTGGTGGCATCTCCCAGATGGGGGATGAGAGCTAGTGCTGGCTTCCGCCGTTCTACCTCCTTCTGGAGAATGCTGGGTCCCAGCCAGGACTTGAGCTATGATGCCTCATAGACACCACAGGACTCAGTGACCACAGGGACTCCTGGCACAGTCCCTGCCTCCTGGTGTGGCCTAGTCTGTTCTCTTGTGTAAGAGTATTTTCACCCAGGATAGAAGGCTGGCACATAGGTGCCAGATACCTTCCTAGGGCCCAGCCCCCATCACTCCCTGCCCTCAGCCTAGACCAACACACTGACCACTTCAGCTGTATGATCCTGGCCTAGGGCCTTGCTGGCCCCAGTGGGCAGTGGCCAGAGCTGCCCCTTCAGACCCTGGTGAGGGAGGGCCTGGCTGGCCAGACCAAGTAGACAGAGAGGGCTCTGGATAGCTCATACCCACTCCTGGACTGGCCGCTTATAGTAGGTAACAGGCTGAGGGCCTGTTTTGTTCTTGAACTGGAAGATTGTATAGACCAGCACCAGGATGCAGAGGGACAGGATGCAGGGGATGACCACAGCCACAGCATTTACAGAGCCTGGCATGTCATTGATGGTCACCATGATGTCCACATCATCCTGGGGCAGCCGCCGCTCCTTCCGCCGTTCCACCTCCTTCTGGTTGCAGCCCATCCAGTCTCGCAGAATGTTGCGTGGATACCCTGGCTCCACACTCAGTTTCTGGTTGTCAAACTTCCAGTAGTCCCGGCCCTTGTAGAAGTAGGTGTAATCTGCAGAAATAAGGCCCAGCATCACTACTCTCAGACACTTCCTGGCATCTGCTTTGGGCCAGTGTAAGGCCCAGGTGCTATGGCAATGTGCAGGAGGAAAGGCAGGGGTGGTGTACTGGGTGGAGGGAGCAGCCTGCTGAAACCTTGGCGATGGGGTAAATGCAGTGCTTGCTGGGTTGCAGAATAAACAACACAGGTGCAGAAAGGGACACCGCGGTCTTGGAGCCATCCATCTATCAGCTCAAGAGCGCTGTGCAGCTACGAGCTTTAAGAACTGAGACATGGTTCATAACCCAGAAAAGACCATTCTCAGTGCAGGTGTAGCTCTCACACTGTGCCCACAGGCTCCCCATGTCAGATCATGCCCCTGTTTTAAGGCGTGGACACCACTTTCCATAATTCTAGGACCTTTAAAAAAAATTCTAGGACCTTTGCCTAGACAGGCAGGATATAAGATTTTTTTTCCTTCTGTTGATAGTAGATATTACCTTCAAATTATGGATTTTTTTTTTTTTTTTAAGCTTTGCACACATCACAACATATGGTTTTTGGGACCCTTCTCAGGGAAGGCTGGAAAGAAAAGAGATAGGCAAGTGGGCTGGAAAGCTCTGCTAGTCACTCCCTGGACTCACAGCAACAGCTTAGGGGCCCAGCCAGTCCACAATCAGCAAAGCAACTCACTCAGACTCTCATCATTGGCTAGCTTCCCATCCTGACTAGGACTTTCATTGGTCAAGATCCTTGATGTCACCTGTCTCTGAGGCTTTCCAGAAAGGGGTGCGTGTAGAGCATCTGGTGCATAACACAGCCAACAAATAGCAAGCAGCTCTGCCTATGGCCACTGGCCTTTGAAACAGTGATGCCTACTCAGAGATCCCTTCCTCACCAGGATCTCTAATATGATGCCTTCTGCCTAGTTGTATCACAGCATTTTTTCCCTGCTAACTTTTGTTGCCACCTTATTTGTTTTCTGCCACACTAGACTGACAGCTATGCAAGTCTTATTTACTGCTGTATTCTCAGCTGTCCCACACAAACTGGGTTCAGCATTTTGTGGAGGGAAAAAATTTTATCCTTCTACAGAAACATACCAGTAAGCTAAAACTTAAATTCTCGAGATCAAGTAGAAAGCATTATGCTAATTGCTCTGTATAATTTATTTAATCCTCACAAAACCATTATTTTATTTTTGTATTTTAGGGAAGGGTCTACAGGGTGTTCAGGGTCTTACTACTAGATGGGACTTACAGTGATCCACCTGTTTACAGCCTCCCAAGAGCTGGGATTACAGGCAGCTGGCCACCATACCCAGTCTCAATTGCTGTCTCAGCATGCCCCAGGGGTGGGGCCAGCAGGAAAGGCCTGGGGACTGAACTCTGGCCCCTGCCCTGGTTTGCAGGCGCTTTAATCCACTGAACTATTTGGCTGGCCCAAAGCCTTTTTTTTTTTTTTTTTTTTTTTGTCTTTTTGAGACAGCATCTCCTTAGGCAGTTCAGGCTGGCCTTGAGCTCACTTTTGCAGCCCATGCTGGTCTTGAACTCACACTGATCCTCCTGCCTCAGCCTCCCAAGTGCTGGCATTACAGGCGTGTGCCACCACACCCAGCCCAAAGCCATTATTTTTAAGTGTCATTATTATCCCCACTTTATAGATGAAGAGATTGAGAAATCTAAAATTATTTGTCCAAATTCATGGAAATAGGTAGGTAGGTGGTGTGTGAACCCAGCCAGCCTGACACAAGAGTCTATGCTTGTGACCAGATCAGCCATGATCATGGATAGGCATTCAGGCTCTGTGCCTGGCAGGATCAACCCCTCCTTATGAGAATCTACTGGTCTGGTGGGCATGCAAGCTGAGTGCCTGCTGGCAGCCACAGCGATGGGTTACCAGCCTGGTCTCCGGGAAAAACTCAGAAGTGTCTTACAAATTAAAAGTTTCTCTGTCCAGATCCCTGCCCTCAAACCCTTGAAAAGTATCTCAGGACCAACACTATCCACTGTTGTTCAGACTTAACACCTGAGGAAACCCCTAAGTGACATCTAAAGACCAGTGAGAAATGCTATCTGAAGGAATGAAGTCAGTTCTGGAAAACCTCTCATCTGTGAATCATTTCTATGGAGAAACTTAGGACCTGGTAGCTGGTAAACAAGGTGACATACTGTGTCAGTGTGGTTACAGGGGGCAATATCCTGCATCCAGCTTGTGTTTCTCAAACTTGGATATCTGAGAATATGTTCAGGGCCCTGAGAAGAACCACATAAAATCAGCTCCCACCCCCACTGGGGCCCAGCCCTTACGTACACCCTTCCTTGCTGATGAAAGCCCCTTGGGGAGCCTGCGGGATTCCCTTCCACACGGTGATGGGCTTGGGATACCCAGGATCTGTGGCCCGCCGCTCCTCGCTGTAGCGCCAGTACCGCTCGCCTTTGAAAAAGTAGGTCTTGCCCACAGGCTCCCAGCGCAGAGCTGTGTCGATACCTTCACGGGGCAGGCAACTCCCCAGCTCCCCCAGGCTATGGGGGTACCCAGGTTCAACCGTCACCTCCTTAAACACCCAGTACTTGTCACCTGTGGGCAAGAGGAGCCCAGAGTCAGTCTTCCCTTGCCACTCAGTGCCAGTGGTTGTGGCTAGAGTCACTTGCCCATCTTCATTCATAGAGCCAGTATCAGCCTCCTTAGTCCCTTGGCTCTGGCAAGAAACCAGAAGCCAGAGCAAGTCATAGATCCTAGCAGTAAGCCACCTCTTGACTAGCTATTCTTTCCTCTCTAATGATCTTAGCCTTGCCTGTGATGCCACACACTTTCCTGCCCCCCCCAATACTGGTGTCATCTAACTCTGCAGCTACAACTCACAGCTGTTCTTATGCTAGGCCTGAGTACTGCTCCAGATACTCTGATCTCCAACGGCCCTGGGAGCTCCAAGCAGGCTTCTCAGAACTCTTCAGCTGGACCACAGAGGAACTTCTGTCCCAAAGAAAAAGATCTGGCACCCTCCACTTCCACCACACACATGCTAGGCAAGCACCCTACCATTGAGCTACATGCCCGGTCCTTTTATTTTCTGTGGTGCTGGATCTTAAACCCAGGATCTCCCACATACTAGGCAGTTCTACTACTGAGTCACTTCACTGCCCCATTTTTATTTTTATTTTCCTTTAATTGTTTAAACTGGGTTCAAATTTGGTGATCTTCCTCTCAGCCTTTTCAGGAGCTGGGATTATACACAAGTGCCACCACATCTAGCCTGGCAATATTTTTTTTGTTTGTTTATGTTTTGAGACAGGGTCTGGCTATGCAGTTCAGGCTGGCCTTGAGCTCACTTTTGTAGCCCAGGCTGGTCTTGAACTCACACTGATCCTCCTGCCTCAGCCTCCTGAGTGCTGGGATTACAGGTGTGCACCACCATGCTCAGCTCTGCAACAGTTTTGATCATGTCTTTCATTCCCATCTCAGTATTCAGCTATTTACATGTTCTTTTTTTTGATACTAGGAATTGAACTTAGGACCTTGCTCTTGCCAGGCAAGTGTCGTACCACTGAGCTATACCTCTAGCCCTGTGAGTCCTTTTAAGTCTCATCACACCTGTCCTTATCCTTAGGTTCCACAGTGCTCCCTGGTTTGGGCCTCATGGACAGCACTGTTCTTGAGTCCAACAAGTACCTCCAAAACTACCCCCTTGCCCTGTGACTCTGTGCTGTTCAGAAACATGCAGTGGAAGTCCTATGTCTGCCTAATGGGTCCAGACATATTCTACCTGACACTCAAGGCCCCTCAAGATTTGCCTCCACATGATCTTTCCAGGCTACTCCCCCTAGCTCTCGAAGGTGGGGCCTCAGTAGCTGTTGCTTGAAATTTCTAAATTGCACACCCCCCATTGCCTTATCCATGTTGTTCCGTCACCCTGCATGCTTTCCTCACTTCTTTTTTTAAAATCTTTTTTATTTATTTATTATTTTTATTCTTGTTTCAGAACCTTTGTTTGTTTATTCACTCATTTTTTATGGCTGGCTCAGCCTGCCCTGAGGGTAGGGCTGGCGCAGCATGTGGTGCCGGGGATCGAACCGCAGTCCCTGAAGCCGCCCAAGCTTCCCCAAGCAGGCGCTTTAGACCACTGAGCCATCCTGCTGGGCCCTTTCCTCACTTCTTATGGTCTTTATCTTACCTCGCTTGGGCCTGGCCAAATCAAGATAACCAACATGAAACAAGCTGGCACAGTGTTGGACCTGTGGTGGGCACGTTAGCTTCCTCTCCCTTCCTTGACCTCCTTGTGTAACTTCTTCTCTCTGAGTTCTTCCAGAACTTAGAAGCCTTTCCTTAGTGTTAAGTAGCTTTCATTTGACTGTCCTACCCTTTACTTCCAGTGAGTGGAGCTTATTACCCTGCAACCTTCATATTTCCTGACTTGATGCTCCCAGTTGCTGCACTGCCCTGTCAGAGGTCAGGGTTTGTTAGGCCTAGAAAGGCCCTTGGAGGGCTTCTGCCTCCCACACTGCCTCTACTAGGATAGGAAAAACAAGATCCCCAAAGGGCAAGGAAATATCCCTACAATACAAGCTATATTACCTTTAAAGAAGACAAATCTTCCATCAGCTCTTTCATAGGCTGCATCTATGCGAGCAGGCAGGCCCTTCCAGAACTGCTCAATCTGCATGGGATAGCCCTCCTGCACCCGGTTATTGCGCAGGCGCCAGAACCAGCGATCCTGGAGGGAAAGAAGAGAAAGACATGGCAGGCACTGCCTCTGAACTCAGTGATCTCAGCCTTGGGCTCAGGCCCAACAAGTCAACACCATCTCCTGGGCCCAGCCTTGCAGGCCTTGGTGGAGTCTGTCCATCTGCTGCTTCCAACTCTCAGAGGAGGACAGAATGTTCGTGTGAGTCTTCATTTAAGTGTCCTGATGTCTCTTGCTGCCTCAGGGACCATAAGACAGACAGCAGATAGTCTTGGCGTGGGAGATGTGTGGAAAAGCTGGAGAGGAGGAGGCCAGGCCTTTGAGTTGCCACAGGAGGGCATCAGAGAGCTGAGAGCTAGACCTCAGGCTGGTAGGGCGGGGATGGATGGACACGGACACCAGTGCGATAAATTGGAATGAGAAAAATCCGTATTCATTCAGAAACAGTTCATTTGTGAGGATACAAAAACAATAAACAAAAATGCAGAAGGAGGAGCATGAATCATGCAAGATGGTACAAAAGCTAACACTTTAAAATGTTTTACCAGTACCTCCAGGTCCAGTTTTGTGACCTTGTTTTGACTTTCACAACTCTGTTAAGTCAACATGAGATACCTAGAGTCTAAAAAAGGGCCAAATGGATGTGTCTAGAGCCACTTAGTGAGTGGCAGAGTTGAGGCTGATCCACATAAGTTGATGGTCAGCACTTGAGGCTTTCTGGGGAGACCTCTGCAGGGGAATGGGGCAGCCTGTCTTGGCTGTCCAGTGCATTGGAGACACTCTCCCCAAGTCCCTTTTTGTGAGGATGTTGCTTTGCTGGCTGTGCATGTAGCAGCAAGAAGTTTGAGGTTGTCAGCCCCTCTGGGGATGGCCTCAGTTTTTTAATTTTTATTTTATTTATTTATTTATTTATTTATTTATTTTTGTCTTTTTGAGACAGGGTCTCGCTATGTAGTTCAGGCTGGCCTTGAGCTCACTTTTGTAGCCCAGGCAGGTCTCAAACTCACACCAATCCTCCTGCCTCAGCCTCCCGAGTGCTGGGATTACAGGCATATGCCACCACGCCCAGTTGATGACCTCAGTTTGTAAGAGTTTCTCTCGAAGGATGAAAGAAGGAGTATAAACCTCCTGACATTTGGCGTCCCATGTAGGATGACCAATGGGCTATTCTAGCTCCAGAGTGCCCCACTGTGTGGCCAAGTCTGTGACAGGCTTAGGTTGCTGATCAGCTTCTCCTCTGCCCTATCCTGCTTCCTTTCCTCTTGTAATGGTTATTGGTCCCTCATCCCAGCCCAAACTTACAGTCCACTCCTGAGGACCCAGCCTGTAACATGCTATGTAGTCTAGTGTCCTGTCAGCCCTTAGCCAAAGTGACAGGCACAGGACAAGTGCTAAGATATGGCCTGACTAGTGTCTCAGGCCCCAGCAGGATTTGCTGACCCAGCTCCCACCCAAGCCTGCTGTCCTCATCACCAGCACACATTTGGTCTTCACATACCTCCTTGTCACAGGAACAACCTCCATGTTTTAGATGGACAACTGAAAGCCAGAGAAAGGCAGTGACTTACTGGAGGTCACAGGCCAGAAGCCATTTCTGGCACTTTTCCCAGTATTAAGCCTTGAGGAGGTGTGGCATCACCAGTTTTCCCTCCTCTGCCTCTTGGAAACAATTTACCCAGCAGCACCAGAAAGAGACCCTGGGGCCTGGCCACTAGGCCAGCTTTTGTCTGGGCACCTACCTAGCTCCCTGTTGCAGGAGGAGTGGATGGGGACCACCTGGTGGCACCAGTCAACCAGCCCTACCTTGAACACAAACATTTCTCCTCGGAAGAGGGCCACCGTGTTGAAGTTGCCATCACAGATGTTGGGTTTGGCGCCTGGTGTGGATGGCCGGTCCCCCAGGGGGGGCCGGGGGGGCCTGGGTTGGCGTTCATGCTTCCTCTCAGATGGTGAGTGGATCCTGCGGACTGGGAGTGTGGGGAGGGGTCTTGTGGGCTCCAGAGGCTCGGCTGGGGGTCCTGGAGAGAGGGGCTACATCTTAGAGAGGGGCAGTCAGTCCTTCCTTACCACCTCTTGCCATTGCCTTGGCATCACCCAGGCAGCTCCTGGCCAAGTCTACCACCTTCCAACCTCCTGTCCCCTCTTCCTTACTTAGCTCACCCAGTTTTTGAGAAAATAAATGACAGCCACTAAATGAGTATGCTCATCTTTCCACCCCCAAAACTAGTACTTTCTCTTCCATTGCAGGAATGCAGTGGTCTTCCTTATATTTGGCATCCCACATCTTTTCTCTGCTCCCCTTCACACATGCAGGCCCCCCTTTTGTACCTCCCTTCCTGTATGAGTGCACTCCCACGCACTCTCTATCCTGCTTCCCACCCAGCCTCTCACCAAGATCACCAATGACCACCATGGTGTAGAATCCAACAGTTAGTGACTCAAACTTCCTTTGAGGATATGAACAGGGATATTTTTTTATTTCTGAGACAGGATCTCACTATGCAGTTCCAGCTGCCTTGAACTCACCATGCAGCCCAGGCTAGCCTCAAACTCCTAGTGATCTTCCTGCCTTAGCCTCCCACCTAGCCAGGGATCTGGACAGTATGCAAATTAAGATTCAGAAGGCCTGGGGTGAAGCCAGACATCCTGCATGTCCTTGAGGTCTCAGGTGATGCTGATACTAGTAATCTGAGGCCCCATGTTAAAAGTAGCCAGATCCCAGAAACTTGTCCCGAAACATGTTTTCCGGAGATTGACACTTTCTTGGTCTTCCTGCCTCTTCTAGAGGTGCTCCCTCTCAGCTGTGTGTGTGAGTGTGTGTGTGTGTGTGTGTGTGTGTGTGTGTGTGTGTGTGGTGGGGGCACTGTGTGTATGCGGAGGCTGTCTCACCCTGTCTTGAAGGCTACAGTACCCTGAGGCCTCCCCTCTTCAATCTTGACACTTTCATTGTTAAATTGAATTCTCTCCGGTTGGACTACATATTAGGGTCACTTGGGGAGCTTTTTCAAACTCTAGGGGCTCAGGAATCACTCCAGACCAACCAACCCAAATCTCTGAGATAAGAGCTGAGCAGCACTGTTTTTTGCTTGAATCCCAAGATGATGCCAGTGGGTCAAGTTGAGATTCACTACTCTGAGTGGCTCACTTCTGTTCATGGCTTTACAGACCCTGTAGTGAGAGCTGACCACAGGCCGATCCATGATGATGAAAATGTCCTGTGTCTGCAGTGTCTGATACAGTAGCCATGGAGCTGAGGTAAATTTAAGTGATACGCATTTTAATTTCAAGAGCTAGGGAGATAGCTCAGCAGTCTAAGCACCTGCTTGGCAAGCATAAGGACCAGAGTCCCATTCCTGGTACCATATGTGATGCTGGCCCTGGAACCAGGTGGGTACACACCTATAATTCCAGTGCTGAGGAGGTTGAGACAGGAGGCTCACTACATGTCTAAGCTGCATAGTGAGATCCTATACCAAATAAATAAATAAAAGATTAAAAATATTGTACTTCAATTTCCATAGTCATTTGTGGCTAGTGGCTATTATTTTGAAGAAAGATCTGAGTCACTCCTTTGGCCTAGGGAGAATGACTGGTGCTATCCTTGGTCTCTCTCTTGTCCTCTCACCCCTCATTTGATATGTCAACAGAGAGTGTCTGTCATTCTACCTCTGAAATACCATCTGGTACTTACTACCTCCACCAACCTCTCCACTCCCCCTTCACCTCTTGAAGTCCAGGGTTACAGTCGGGGCACTACTTCCTCCAGATGGAGCACTGTTTCTGGTTTTTTAGAATTTTTTTTTTAATTTATTTTATTTTTCTTGTTTCAGAACTTTTGTTTGTTTATTTATTTACTTTTATGGCTGGCTCAGCCTGCCCTGAGGGTAGGGCTGGCACAGCATGTGGTGCCGGGGATCAAACCATGTGGTCTCTGAAGCTGCCTAAGCTTTCCCAAGCAGGCGCTTTAGACCACTGAACCATCCTGCCAGGCCCCATCTGGATTTTTAAAAAATCTTTTTATTTATGTGTTTGGCATGGGGTTTCACTACGCAGACTTGGACTCCTAGTGAGCTTCCTGTCTCAGCCTCCCCAGTGCTGGGATTACAGATATGCCTAACCATGCCTGGTTTCAGTGGCACTCATGGCTTGGTAGCTGGCATGGCATGTGATATCAGGGATCAAACCTGGGTCCTTGCACTTGCCAGGCAGGTGCTTAGACTACTGAGCTGTCTCCCTGGCTGAGCTCTGCTTCTGTGCTCGATAGCTTGGGCTTATGCTAGGCTGGCAAGCATTTATTCAAATAGATGGGTTTTCCCATTTGTCCTAACTGACCAGGATGAGAGCTTCACTGGCTAGAGTGGTCTGAGCTGGGAGAGAAGCGTGGTAGAAGGCCTTTCATATCTTACCAGCATGGCAGCCTAGCTCCCTTTTTAAAAAAAATTTTATCAATACTCTGGCTATGATATCTATCATAGTGTGTCACTATTACTCAGGCACATGTGTGGTTGTCTTTGGTAAGTGGGGGTACCCAGAACAGGCTCAGACATCACTGGGAGAGGGAGGGGATGTCACATAGGAGATAGGAGTGGAGTTTGTGAAAGGGAAGAGGGAAGAGAAGAGAGAATGGGTGTTTCTTCCACACCTTCATTCCTCCCAGCCCCTCCCATATGTTTCTCAAGTGTGCCAGGGGAGGCCTAGTAAAGGCTGGCACCCAGTCCCAGCACAGTGGCAATGCTGGCAGATGGCAAAGCTTCCCACCCCACACCTACCCCTGACAGGAAGGCATCTACAACCCAGCCCTGAGGAAGAAGCAGTGGCCCTGCTGCCCTGTCACACACCATAGATCTTCTGGATGCCCTGGAGATCATCCTGGGGCAGCTTGAAATTGTGCGTCTCCATATACTGGTAGAAGGGTGCCATGATGGCACTGGGGTCATTGGAATGCTCCAGCCCCAGTGCGTGGCCCAGCTCGTGCACAGCCACCAGGAAGAGGTCATTCCCTGTGGGGAGGGACAGAGGAAGGTATCAGTAAGTCATTCTACTACTTGGAAAAATCCTGTGCATATGCCTCTGTGCAGAACAAAGGGACATATAAAGAAATCAGGGGCTTGGAGAGGTAGCTTAGCAGCTTAAGAACCTGCCTAGCAAGTGCAAGGTCTTGAGTTCAATCCCTGATACCAAAAATAAATAAATAAATAAATAAGGAAAGAAAGAAAGAAAGAAAGAAAGCAGATGCAATCCTTGCCTTCCAGACCTCTCAATAGAGTGTAGAGAGAAACAGCATAAGCAACACAGCATTCCAGGTGCTTTATCCAATGTCTGTGAGGGTCAAAGGGGCTTCTGGGGAGAAAGAGGTCATTGAAACTTGAAAGAGGATGCTTAGGGAAAGCTTCATAAGCTAAGACTGAAGTTGAGACTTGAAAGGTAAGAAGTTGATCAGGAGAATGAGTTCAGAGGCACGAGAGAGGTGGGGGTAGTATTCCTGGCAGAGGGAATGCTATAAACCAGGTCCAGGGACAGTTTCATTCCAGTTGGCTTTGGAACAAAGCAGGAGGGGAGGGCCTGAGGAAGATGAGGTCAGCCAGGCTGGCAAACAGGGCTCTGTGATGCCCTACAAAGGAATTTGGATCAGCTCCTTGGCCAGCTGGGGAGTGTGAGCAGGAGTGGAGGTGGAGTGGGGATGAAATCACCCTGGCTGCACTCGGAGGAAGGACTAGAGGGAAGGAGACCTGAGGCAGGGGTGCTGGTGGGATCAGGTCTGAAGCCAGTACCAGGGTTCAGGTGGGAGAAGCCCGAACCAAGGTGGTCATGGGGTGACAACTTCAGCAAGTCCTGGGAGTGGCTGGCTGGCATTTAGCTTCGGGAGACCCAGGGCAGGCAGGACCCTGGGTGCAAGGCAGCTCTCAGTTACCAGGAGTACAGTCTGGGAAAAAGTGTACCACAGGCCAAGATCAAAGCTAGGATGTAGGGGCCTGGCAGGATGGCTCAGTGGTCTAAAGCGCCTGCTTAGGAAAGATTAGGTGGCTGCAGGGACCGCGGTTCGATCCCCGGCACCACATGCTGCGCCAGCCCTGCCCTCAGGGCAGGCTGAGCCGGCCATAAAAATAAATAGATAAACAAACAAACAAAAAGTTCTGAAACAAGAAAAAAAATAAAAGAAAAGAAAAAGGCTGGGATGCAAGTGGAGACACAATCCAGGTGCTGAAAACAGGACAAAGGGTCCTGAGTGTGCAACAGGTGGTGGTGTGACATGGTGGTTACAGCATCCCTGGTGAGCGAGGGTACCTACCTTTGCAGCTCTATAATTACCAGCTTTGTGAGCGTGGTCAGTGTATCTGCTCCCTGAGCATCAATATCCTCATTTGTAAATCAGGGGACGCATGTCTGCCTCTAAGACAGCAAGTAGTGTGGCTCAAATGGCTGCTCCTGCTGTTACATTACATAGGGGGTTGGTTTGTAGAACAAGCTTATTGACTAAAGGGAAGCAGAAGGCCAGTGGTTCCAGCGATCAGATCCTTCTACAGCCAGCTCCCATGAGCTTCTGTCTTAGGTCTGGACAGAGCAAGGACTGAAGTTCGTGGGATTAAGTAACCTCAGTTTTGGTAAAGAAATCCCAAAGACAGGTCAGTCCATACACTGCCTCCCATCTCCTGGCCCTATGCACATCTTAGCTCCTTCTGCCACTTGTAAATCCAGGGAGGTGTGCAGGATCTATCCTGGCCCCAGCATCTCTGGGAAAGTTGCTCCTCCTCTAGCCCAGTCAGTGTCCATGAAGGTCAGATAGGGTGGGAGTTGTTTGACCTTTCTGCCAAGATCTTGGGAAAAGAAGAGGCCCATGGGGCAGACCCAGACCGGAGAGGGATGTTCAAGCCTGCCATTCTCATGACATCACCAGTATCTTCGGCAACGGAAAGGAGGGAGAATGGACAAGATCAGCGCAAGGTTGGCCAAAAGCCTGGGGCTGGCCTTCTGCTAAGGAGGGCAGGCTGGCAGGAGAAGGCTGGCCGCCCCCAGCTCCTTCCTCAGGTCCTCATCCATCTGGCAGTGGGGAGCAGTGAGCTCATCTCTGAGCTCCATCCCAAACAAAGGTGGCTGCTAGAGGCAGCGGAAGGCAGCTCTGTTTCCTGGGGCCTGCCTGGCTCTGTTCCTGGCCTGTGCCTCTACCTGGGACAAGCTGTTCACAGCCTCTGTCTCCTGGTTAGACTCCTCCCTGAAGGCCATCACAGGGATCTTAAGGACCCAGGGAGCCTTTACTCAGCCTGTACCGGAGTCTGCAAAGAACAGCAGAAGCCTCTGAAGGAAGGGAGCTACAAGTTTGGTGCAGGAATAAAAGGAAGGGAAGAGCTGAGGAGCTGGCAGCCTATTGCACAGAAGCCTCAGAGAGCTTTTGCAAGGACAGGAACAGCGAGGGGCGGGAAAACTCCTTGAGCTTGTGAGGGGAAAGCAGAGGTACAAGGAGGAGCCCTGCTATGAAGACCCCAGGGCCTCATGGGAGGGGATTCTTAGAGTCTGACTCCCCAGGAAGGCAGGAGGCAGGAAGCAGAGGGGTCAGGACTGTGTGCTCTGGCAACATGACAACCTGGCTTCAAATCCAAGCTCTGTCATGTCCTAGCAGAGTATTTTCAGTCTCTTCCTCTGTAAAGTGAAGGAAGTGATAGTACCTCCTTCATAAGAAATGGTGGTAAGGATGTGACACAAGGTATGTAAAGCTTCTGGTACAAAGTATCAAGGGTCACAGTGAGCTGCGTAAGGACCAGTATCCCCAGGAGCGAGTGTTACTGGAAGTCCCTGGGCATCCTAGCACAGTCTGCTTGGCCACACCTGTGCACTTTGTCACTGCTTCATTCCTTTCTTAGGACCTCTTAATTTGGTGAGTCGTGTCTCCTTGAGTCCCCTAACCTCCAAAAGGCATTTCCCCTCCCCTCTGTTCTCTGCCAGCGCTCCCCTCCTATGGAACACCCTGCTTCCTTCAGAGTTGTATTCAACGGCTGCCTCCTGGGAAGCCTGCCTGGAGCTCCTGGTTGGCCCACACTCAGCCAACATTTTCTCTGGAGCATCTTTAGGCGCTGGCCACTTTCCAGCCTGCATTAATTACTGTTGCTAGTGAACACTCAGGATTGTGAACATCCTGGGGTAAACTCTGAGCCTGACCACACCCAGGGTGGAACAGTGCCAAATACTCAGTATTTTTCTACGCATGGTTCTTGGCCTACCTGCAGCATATCCTCCCCGCAACCAGTGTGGGGTGCTCCCCTTAGAGATGGCAAGTCCCAGGTTTACCAACTATGTGAGTTCCTTAAACCCTTGGCAGAACTTCGTTTTTTATCTGTAAAATGGAGATAATAATCCCTGCCTCCCAGGCTGGAAGCAAAGTGAGTGACATAAGCATGGAAGGCTCCACCCTGCAAAGCAGAGGATGGCCAGGACAGCTCTTCCTGTCTTGTCACCTTTCCCTATGCAGGAGCAGTGAAGGGCTTGGCTCCCTCGCCAGCACAGCCCAGTGTTATCTGCTGACTTCATTGGTTGACTCATTTTGAAGAAATGAGGTCAGAGGAAGACTCTAGAAGTAGCTCCCAGAAACCCACTCAAAGGTGTAGTGAGCTAGCTGCCATGTCACAAGCTTCAGTGAGGTGGGGAATGAGACCCACCTTACCACCCCGTGGTCCTCCAGGGAGACCATTAAACCTCCAGGCAGGGAGGATTCTAATTTAGGAGGTTTGGGCTAGGATGTAGACAACAGAGACAGCAACTCTTTCTCCCTACTTCCTCTTCCTCTTTCTTCTTGTTCCATTGTATAATAGTAGGGTCAGGTGAATTACATAATAGCAGGGTCAGCCTGACACAACCAGAAACTATTTGACCTTAAAATATCACTATAAGTCAGACAGTATGTGAGCATCAAAGGTGCTTCCCAAGATGGTAAATATTCTGGGAGCATCCAAACCACTGAGGAAGGATTCCTGCAGAAAGGTGAACCTCCATCTAGTCACACCTGTCGATCTGATTGCCAATATTCAAGAAGAGTGGGGAATGAGACACAGGATTCAAAAGCCTGGGGGTATGTGAGGCCCTGGGCTCCACTGGCAGGGGAAGTAGAGGCAGGAATGAACCCACACAGCTTCCCCAGTATGAGAAAGGCCCAGCTTCCCCAGTATGAGAAGGAAAATGTGCTGTGTGTGGCTGTTTGGCTGTAAAAGCTCTAAGTCAGTCACGTGTGATACATGGATCTTCTTGGGATCCTGATGCAGTCAAACAACTGTAAAAGACATTTCTGAAGCAATTTGGGAAAGCAAATACAACTGGATTCAATTTTAAGAAACTCTTACTGTGGCTGGGTTTAAAATGATATTGTGGTTATGTTAAAAATAGGTTTTTAGGTGACATGATATTATACATGGAAAATTTTTAAAAACATGTAAGCAAAAAGGCCAAACTGAACCAAACAAAACACATCAGCCAAAAAAATAAAGGTGGGAAGGGGCAGATGAAATAGGAAGGGCACAGTGGTAATCAGTAAAGCAGGTGATGGGTACCTAGGGATCATAATCATTCTCCTTCCTTTGTGAGTTTGAAATTTCCCATAATGAAAATTGAGAAAAAAAAAGAAGGAAGGCAACAATCAGAAAGTTCCCTGGAGAACCTACTTCCTTTCTTGCTGAGTCTGTGTGGAAATTAAATTTAATATACCAAGGCTCAGTAAATCTTGGTTCTTTTCCTCTCTTTCAAAACCTGACCTGGGGCACTATTCACCAGCTCACTAGCCATGGGTCTGTTGCAGTTGTTGTGAGTTGCATCTGTTTCATGCCTGGTTTTCTCAGGCAAAAGGCTGATTCCTGTCCAAAGAAGACATTAACTATCTTGAAATTTCTATCAGAATGGGGAGTCTTTCATCTAAGGTGGGAGGGGATAGATGGGAGGTATGCTGCACTTTGATGTCTGTCCACAAGTTCTGGGTTCTGCTCATGCACACCAACAGTTCTTAGAATTTGGGGACTGAGTAGAAAAAGTTCAAACAGTGAATGAGTGTGGGAGGGCAACCCCCCAATGTTGAGCAGAAGAGGATGCAGAAGATATGAATGTCTTTCCAGCACCTTCTTTGGACAACAAGCTTGTGAAAATACACTTGTTTCTGTCAGGGCTACAGCAGAATCCTTATCCGCTAAAAGTCCCAGGCACCTACAGGGGCATCAAAATGTTGGTTTTCTTCTCCTCACATCTTATCAGTTCACACAGACAGGCATTTGTTAACACCAATCAAAACACAAATATGAGATAAAGAATAGGTAAACAGAAAGGCAGGAAACATGTCCAGGATATAGGGGAGATATATCAGGACAGAGGAAATGGAGCTGAAGAAGAGAAGGAAATTTTACAGTTTTGTGACTCTGCCCTAGGCTGAGGGGTGATCACACACTGTTTCCTAAACCAACCTTCCGATAAACTGAGAAGTACCAGCCCTTGACCAGCACAATGATGTGGGGTATTCTCAAGGGAGTGATCCCCCACTGCAGACAGAAGACATGGCCTCTAAGGAAACAAACCTGGAAGAGTCTGCTCACAAGCAGCACCTACAGCAGAAAAAGATGCCTACTATTTACCAAACTTGCTTAAACTTTAGAATCAGGCCCTCTAGGGGAAGGGCCTGGAACCCAGTTTTCTGACAAGACCCTCAGCTGGTTCTTACAATCAGGCAGTAGGACGGTGCCAGGCATGAAGACGGAGGAGATGGAACACTTGCAACAGATGTGCCAGGGGAGTCTGTCAGGCCACACACAGCCTCCTGGTCACACAAGACTTAGAGAATTAGAGTAGCTAGAGGGTAGGACCCTAGACCCTGGAATCTATGTTCTTTAAAGTGACTTCTAGGCAATTCTGTAGTTTGACATCCCGGAAAGCTTAGCACAGTGGCTAACGGTATGGGCTCCAGGGTTGTAACACCCAGGTTCAAAGCCTTATTTTACCACTCACCAAATATGACCATTTACTTAGATGGGTCCATTATTTAATGGTTTTCAATGCTTCAATATATCTATTTACAAAACAGGAACAATAATAATATCCACCTCTGACACAATAGGTGTAAAACACTTGGCATAGACCTCAGAACATTAACATACTCGTTAACTATTATCTATTATAATCCAAAAGCCAAACTTTCTGTCTCTTTCTTCCAGACCACCATTGTGTTGTCTTGGAGCCTCTGTTGCAATCTTCAGTAGAGCCTGTGTGAGGCCAGCCTGCACTTGTCTACATCTGTCTTTGGACTTCTGGAGGGCAGAGGTCAGGTCTCTCTCTCTCTCTCTCTCTCTTTCTCTCTCTCTCTTCTTCTTCTTCTTCTTCTTCTTCTTCTTCTTCTTCTTCTTCTTCTTCTTCTTCTTCTTCTTCTTCTTCTTCTTCTTCTTCTTCTTCTTCTTCTTCTTCTTCTTCTTCTTCTTCTTCTTCTTCTTCTTCTTCTTCTTCTTCTTCTTCTTCTTCTTCTTCTTCTTCTTCTTCTTCTAACATTTCCATCTCTGTCCCTCCATCTCTGTAGGACTTTTAAATTGGAAAGGACTGTGGAGATCACCTAAAACAGCTGCTATTTTACACACTAAGAGACTGAAGGTGAATTGTTGGTCCTTGGTCACTAAGTGGCTGAACTAGAATTTGGACCTTGGTGCTGCCACCTACTAGCTATGCCATTTGAGTGCTGTCTTAAAAATAGTCATAATGATTGTATCTTTGCATGCTTACTAAGCAAATGCATTGTGGGTAAAATGTATCTGAGGCACTCTATGCTACCGAGTCCAGCCCTGTGAACAGTCACTGACTCTTAGGCCTGTATCACAAATTATGCAAGGACATTAAAGTCACCATGGCACTTGTTAAGAGTGACTGTGAACCAGAGCCAGAACCACTTTCAGCTCCCATGATTGATTCAGCTTCAGTGCCTTTTTACCTTTTCTTGGGTTCTAACACATCATCTTATCTTCTTGTGTATAGCCTAAGCCTGCCTCAGTGCATTAGACCATCTGCTAAGGGATTTGACTGATTGGCATGGTTGTGGTCATGGTGTGTCAAAGTGTTGCATATTACCAAAGAGCATAGTTCCCATTCTCTTAAGTTCTCAGTTCTTAGAACTCAGAACTTAGAACTTCACAAAGCAGGAATCTCAGCTTTGGTGTCCCACAAGAGTTTTTGCAGGGCTTCTTTCCTTCATAGCTGAGCAACCCAGAGCTGACCCCCTCCATCCCTGTGTGGCCTTACCATCATGGTTGGCGTTTCCTAGTGTCCATGGCTCATCTGAGTCAAAGTGAGTATCTCCTCCAATTCCTGGGCCAGGGAAGTAGGCATGTGCCAGGAATCCCCCTTCCCCATCAAATGGGGAGCTGTCACCATGAAAACCAGAAGCAAAGAAGATCATGATGTCTGCCTCCTTCCGGTCACTTTTGATTTCATGATATGGGACCTCTTCAAAGGTCAGGGGAGTCACCTTCTGCCACACATCAAAAGCCTGGCGAATAGCTTTCCGTGTGTCGAGCTCTCCCACCTTTGGGGTATAGTTGTGAATGCTGGAGAGAGAGGGAGGATAATTAGTGTAGGAACAGAAATCCAGAGATGAACAAAGATAAAGGGACATCAGAGGCAACAGGGCCCAGGAGACTCTGCATGTTGAGTTCTAGGATTCTGCTAAATTGCCCTAGCAGTGAAAAAGGGGCAGAGGAGGCAGACTTGTGGGTTTCACCCTTACCTATTCAAGATGGCTTTGCTTTAATCAATGTTTTTATTTTTTGTTTGTTTGTTTTGTTTTTTGGTGGGACTGGGGTTTGAACTCATAAGCTTGCACTTGCCAGGCAGGCCCTTGTGCCGCAGAGCTATCTCCCCAGCCCTCAGTGTTTTTATTTTATCTCTGACAAATTTTGTGTGAATAAAGGATTCTGCTCTACTGTACAGAAAAAAAAAAACTGTTGGTAGGTACCATTTCATACATTTTAAGTTTTTCTTCTGATACACACAATTTGTACATTTATACAAATTACAAAAATAAGGTTACCTAGAATACGTTTGATTCTCAGGACTGAAAAACAAAGTTGGTGTGTGCTGGCACTGCCTATGATCCCAGCATTTGATCTAGGCCATGAAATGTCTTTACCTCCTCATTGAGTCCCATGACTCTTTGGAGTAAGGGCTTTTTCCCAGGCAGGGCACTGTCACAGATATTAATAGTGCAGGGCGCCAAGGCCTGAGCCTGAGGCACGAAGATTACAAGTTCAAGTCCCACTTGAGCAACTTAATGAGACCCTGTCTCAAAATAAAAATTAAAGAGTGCTAGGAATGGATTTCAGTGCAAAGTACAGAGTCCAGTGCCTAATACTTAAAAAAAAAAATTCAAACAGAGATGAGTTTAAATAGAAAGTCCTTAATTTTTTTTTTTTTTTTTTTGGTGCCAACTATTGCTTGTCTATCTGGAAGCTGGCATAGGGCAGTGTCTGATTTAATCTATCAGGGGTTTAGCTCTTTACAGTTATTATATCCACACTGCATTGTTCTCCACATAAGAACATCAGTACCTTTGGGTGCTCTGCCCCCTGAATGGGGCTGATTCCTTTACCCATTCCATAAATGAGGAAGCAGAACCCCAGAGAAGTTGAATTATAGATGTCAAAAGACCAGAATTGGCTTACAATGCAGTTTTAACTTTTTATTCTATTCTATTTTGATACAGGGTCTTGCTATGCAGTTCTGGCTCCTAGTGATCCCCCTATTTCAGCCTCCCTAGTGCTGGGATTATAGGTGTGTGCCACCATACCCAGTTTTGGGACTGGCACAACATGTGGTACCAGGGATTGAACTTGCCAGGCAGGTGTTTATGCTGCCGAGCTATCTCCCCAGCCTAGTTATTTATTTTTTATCTGTTGCTTTAGGAGAGTCTGTGCAGTTTCTAAGACAGGTTTCTTTTAAGTTTCCTTCTTGTGAGATTTCTGGAAAGAAAAGAAAAAGCTTGTTCTGATCTCTAGAGCTTGTCAGTAGGGAGTCCTTTGTTTAAGCCAGATGACCTCTGTCTTAGATCTTGCTCCTGCACCTAGGGGCTCTACTTGAGATGGAGCCAGGGCCTTGGAAGGTGCCAAGCAGAGCCCACCCACACCTTCCCCATGCCAGGCCCTTGCCTAGTTCCACTTGAATTCTTATCTCCCAGTCTGCTTTATAAGCTTTGTCATCCCTGTTCTGTCTGCTAGTCAGACTCGGAGACTAAAGTCACTCTGCCTTAATTCCCCCAGACAGTCAAGGAATAACACTGTTATAATTCAGGTTATTATAACCATATTGCATGTTTATCCATAAAAGAACATCAGAACATCATGATTCAGTCGTTCTTTATACTCCTTAAGAAACAACTAGGCCAGGTGTACTGGTGCACACTTGTAATTCCAGTACTGAGGGAGACTGAGGCAAGAGGATCACATCTTGGAGTCCAGCCTAGGCAATTTAGGAAGAGTTTGTTTCAAAATAAAACAAATTATAGAAGGACTGGGATGTAGGCTAGTAGTATAATAACCTCAGGTTCCCTAGTACTAGAAGAAAAAGAAAGGAAGAAAGAAAGAAAGAAAGAAAGAGGGAGGGAGGGAGAGAGAGAGAGAGAGAGAGAGAGAGAGAGAGAGAGAGAGAGCAAATAAGCTAGGATTCTGTTGGAGATCTTGGGGGACGTCTGTCAGGCTGATTTTGATGAGGAGGGGATCCAGATCAGAGGCAGTGGGGTTTGACAAGCACTGACTGGGAGAGCGAGTTTTGTCCTGGGTCTTTATCACAGCTGAAAGTTACTAAACAATCTGATACCCATTTTCTGTAAAAAGTATAAGCATCTAGGCACAACACAATTAAAAGTCCTCAAAAGGCCAGATCCCAGATGCTGGAGACGTCACCCTGTAGGACCCGCGAGGACATAGGGTCAGTGCTCAGCACCAGGGCCCAATGCTCATGTGCCTGCCTGGCCCTCATCCTCATCCTGACCTCCAAACCTACTGAGGGGCCGCTGAAGGTTGGGCAGCGCAACAGTGCGCGGGGGGGGGGGGGGGGCGCCCAAGTCAGGGAGGAAGAGAAGGAATCAAGCACCTGTAAGTGATATGTTTTTGCCTCCATTTCTGTCCAGTCAGGGCATAGCGCTTGTTTCTCCGCCTGCGGCTCAAGTGTGGGTGATCAGGCACACCGCAGCGGGGTTTCTTCATCCACCTGACAGAGAGAGGAATCAGAGGAATCAGGAGACCTAGCTTGTTAAGTTTCGGCTCCGCCACTAATCTAGGATCCCATATAAGTAACAGAACCAACATGAGCCTCCAACATGACAGTTAGAGGTCTTGCTGCTCTTGGGTTGCAGAGAATCTCAGAGAGGAGCAGATATGAAATCTGCTGTTAGATCATAGCACCTCCTGATGACTTCTCAAAACACTTACATTAAAATCCCAACTCCTCACTGGGCCTTCAAGAGCCTGTGTGAAGTAGCCCCTGCCTACCTGTCCAAAGCGCATCACTCTTAAATACTAGGCTCACTATGTAGTGCAGGCTGACCTAGAGCATGAGGTGATCTTCCTGCCTCAGCCTCCTGAATGCTGCGATTACAGTTGTGCTCCAGCATGCCTGTGTTCATTCAATAGTCTTTGTATTTGCTGTTTCTTTGATTTACTTCTGCTCCCTGTGGTTTTCTCTTTTATATCATTAAGGTATCTGCCCAAAAAGAGGACTTCCCTGTTGTTCTATCTGATGTAGAGCTCTTTATCCCACAATCTGCTTGCTTGGTTAATTTATATTCATAGCATTCATAACTCCCTGATATTATAGATCTGTCTAGTCTTTGTTTTTCTCACCAGATCTGAGCTTTAGTATGATAGGAGTATGGCCTGTATCCCAAGGGCTGGCTCAGTGTCTGACACAAAAGGGGCTCAATAGTAATTTGTTTGGGCTGGCGAGACAGCTTAGTGGACTAAGCACCTATTTGGCAAGTACACAGACTGGATTTGATCGGGGTACTACATGTAGTGCTGGCCCCGCCCCCAAGTGGGCTACTGAGTTGGGTTCTGGTGCTGCATGCCTTTTATTGTTCAGGAGGCTAAAAGCAGGAGGATCACTATGAGTCCAGGTTGTACAGTGAGACCCCATACCAAGTACATTAAAAAAAAGAAAAAGAAAAAAAAGATTTGTTTACTGGCTGATGAATGAATGAATCAGAATTCTCCAACAACAGTAGGATGGAATATGGTGGAAGACAGAAGATTCCCCTTTCACTATGTGTTCCACAAATGGCTAAAAAGCAACAGGACTTGCAACATAATTATTTCCAGCAAAGTATATTATACTTTGATTTTAAGTTTACTAACCTGTCGCTTCTAATAAATGGTGATTTCTTTGGGGATAGGAGCCATGCTCATACTCATTGTTTCTCTGGAAGCTTCCCCAGTGCATGCAAGTAAGTAAATTCTGATAACTGCTATCAGGTTACATCAGATGGTAAAAAGTGTACATCATCATTGGGTTTTACAAAAAAGGTGCCAGTGTAGATTTAAAAAGCCGTGCCTTCCCAGCACTTGGGAGGCTGAGGCAGGAGGATTGGTGTGAGTTCAAGACCAGCCTGGGCTACAAAAGTGAGCTCAAGGCCAGCCAGAACTGCATAGTGAGACCCTGTCTCAAAAAGACCAAAATAAATAAATAAATAAAGAAAGAAAGAAAGAAAGAAAGAAAGAAAGAAAGCCATGCCTGGGCTGGCCAGATAGCACAGCCGACTAAAGCACCTGCTTAGGCAGAGAGCAGCAGCTGGGGTTTGAGCCCTGCATGTTGTGCTGGCCCTGCCCCTTCCGCCCACCCCAGTGTGCTGAGATGGAGATCGAGACTGGGTGTGGTGGTGCACACCTGTAATCCCAGCACTTGGGAGGCTGAACACAGGAGGATCACTACGAGTCTGATCTACATAGTGAGACCCTATAGACCCTGTGGCCCCTGTACTAAATACAAATAAGTAAATAAATAAATAAATGCAAGCCATGCCTGACTGGGGCCCTGCCCATTCTACATTTTCTGTTTCTGTGCAGACCTAATGACCAGCCCATGAAATGATAGCTTGGCATGAGTGGAAGGGAAAAGAGTCTGACCTCATTTGCAGCTGTTAAAACAATTGCCATAGAGAAAAAAAGAAGGAGGCTATTTTAACCAAAAATTAAAAGTCCCTTGAGGAAATTAGCCAAGCCTTATTCATCTTTGTGTGCCCCGTGTTTCCTAGTGAGTGATCTGTGACTATAAACCAATGATAAAGACATAATGGGGCCCGGCGGGATGGCTCAGTGGTCTAAAGCGCCTGCTTGGGAAAGCTTGGGCGGCTTCAGGGACTGTGGTTCGATCCCTGGCACCACATGCTGCACCAGCCCTCGGGGTGGGCTGAGCCAGCCATAAAAATGAGTGAATAAACAAACGAAGGTTCTGAAACAAGAAAAAAAAAAAAAAAAAAAAAGACATAATGATGATAATGGCATGATCTAAACACTTACCATTGTCACAGTGTTTATAATGTTTTAGAATATTTGATTCTTAAAATGGCCCTCTGTGAGGTAACCAGAAATAATTATTCTGATTTTCCAGATGAAGGAAAAGACATACAAGTAATTTATAAAACATAGAAGACAGTGAGGCTGGGCTGGAATTGAACTGAATTAATAAGTGAATTATTCAACAATGCAATTTAACCCTCAAAGGCTGGAGCTTTTATTATTTATTTATGTATTTATGTATTTATTTGGTATTTTAAGGAAGGGTCTGCAGGGTGTTGAGGGTCTCACTATTAGATTGGACTCATAGTGATCCACCTATTTACAGCCTTCCAAGAGCTGGGATTACAGGTGCGTGTGCCACCACGCCCAGTCTGGAGCTCTTATTTTTCTTTCAGTGCTTATCACAAGACTGAGCTAGAGGAACTACACTGTTGACTGACTGACTGACTAGCTGAATGAATGAATAAATGTGTCACATTTTGGGAAAATAGTACTTGAAAATACAAATACAGCTTTCCTTCACTGAAAATCCTTGGGAAGACAACCAAGAACTACCTTTGTTGCTGGCAAATTTGATCTGGAAGGACTTCTAGGGGAGAGATGGGTAACAACAGCGCTAGGTCCTGGAGTCAGAGCAGGAACTCAGGTCTTTGAATTCTACCCCAAATAGCAGCCCTGCTTGGGTCTTGGACTAAGTGTGAGTAGCTCCCTCTTCTCCATGTGTGCAAAACCCTGTAGCACAGGCAGAAATGCAAGTGGGGAACGCCAACCTCTTCCCTCAGACCCTCCTCCTGCCTCCTCCTTGCCCCATCCACCTGCCACTCTCTGAATTTAGTCCAGCAGACCTGGGGTGTCTGGGATGGAGAAAAATCAGGGCCAGGTGGTGCCTCACACCAGGGCTCCTGGCCCAGGGTACACTGCTGAGTGAGCAGGCTGTGCAGCGGCCTCCCAGTAACCTCCCAGGAAGGCAACAGGCTTCTCAGCTCTCCTGGGCCCAGGGGACAAGGCCTCTCGTAGCACTGGACATTCTATCTCAGCATTCCACAATCAGAAAATCCTGGGAATATGAGATATTTGGACAGATTCTTACAATCATAAAGACCCAGACTTCCCAAGTTTTAAAAGCTTAGAAACTTAGAAGAGCATAAACCAAATTTGAAAGGCAAATTCCAGTGTGCAAATGAATGTGCTGAGACCCAGAGATGATTCTGTCATGGAGCGACTTACCCAAGGAATGAACTGGTCCTTAATCTGCGGTGGGGTGCATTTCCTTTCTGCGCCTTCCAGCTCCCCGGTATCTGTACCCCGCCCTGCCATCTGCTCCCACCTAGCTTGGCCCCCATCCCTTTGTGCTGCCTTCAGCACCCACTCCAGCTCTTTTCCACACTTCTGGAGAGTGAGGGCACTTTTTCAACAAACAACTAGAGGAGTTTTTAGAGCTACTTCTTTTTTTTCCTTTTTAAAAATGTGTGGTCCTTAGCCGGGTGTGGTGGCTCACGCCTGTAATCCCAGCACTCGGGAGGCTGAGACAGTAGGATTGGTGCAGGTTCGAGACCAGCCTGAGCTACAAAAGTGAGCTCAAGGCCAGCCTCAACTGCATAGCAAGACCCCGTCTCAAAAAGACAAAAAAAAAAAAAAAAAAAAAAAGTGTGGTCCTCTGAGGATAGCAATGGGTAGCACTAAAATTGTGCTTGGAATACCTGCCATTCTTGTCTTTTAGATTTGTGTTACTTCTAACTTGTAACTTCAGTTACTGCTATACTCTCAAATAAATGGTTTACAAGAGAAAAAAAAGATTTGATGATAAAAGTATGTGATGCAATGACTATTGTTAATTTGCTATTCTTATTTTGATAATATGTACCATATGTATTGTTTTATATTTATAAAACTAAAAATGTGTGGCCCTGGGAATTGAACCTAGAGCTTTGCGCATGCTGAGTAAGCTGCCACTGAACTACAATGCCAGACGTCTTTGCTGTTCCTTGAACAAACCAACAATCAAAACCTCATCCCTCTCTGACTACACTCACCTCTTCTTCCCTATTCTCTAAGGATTCCCCAAGTTTTTCTCTTCATTTGCCATCTCAACTCCTTACCTCCCTTTTCTTCTTTGCAATCTAACTTTATCCCTACCATTTTGAGGTTTTATTATTCTGAGGTTTTTTTTTTTTTTTTTTTTTTTTTTTTTTTTTTTTTTTTTTTTTTTTTTTTTTTTTTTTTTTGTGGGGGCTGGAGCAGCATATAGTGCCAGGAATTGAACCTTGGTCCCTGTGTACTTGCCTAAGCAGGCACTTTACACTGCTGAGTATCTCTCTGGCCCTGTTTGGTTTTTTGAGACAGGGTATCACTATGTTATGTTGCTCAGTCTGGCCTTGACCTCACTATGTAGCCCAGGATGGCCTTGAACTAGCCCCAATCTTCCTGCCTCAGCCTAGGGAGAGCTAGAACTACAGGTGTGGACCACCTTGCTGAGCTCTACTGAGACTGTTGACAACCTCTTTGTTACTAAATGCACAGGATGGCTTTCAGTCCCTGTCCTATTAGACCGTTCTGTAGCAGCTGACTCTGCTGACCACAGTGCCTTCACTGTTGTGATGTTGCGTCACCTAGGGCCTCCTCCACCTCTCCCATTGCTCTTATGAGGCCACCTGTGTGCTGCTCTATTCCTAAGCCTCTCCTTTTCCTCCTCTTTATGCTTTCTTTGTGTGACTGCAGCCAACTTCATAGCTTGCTTGCTCACAGTAGTTCCCTGAGACTGCTTCTGTGCTCCAGGTGGGTGTGCCTGGATGATTGGGGATTTTGCTACTAAACAGTATGAGCTTTATGAGCTTCCAAAGGTCAGGAAGCACCATCCTGGAAAGGCAAGCAAAGGCAAGCACCATCCCTGAAACATTTGGACAGTCAGCACGGTGGTCGTTGTTGTTGTTGTTTTTAATCTTTAAAACAATCATTCATTGTTCAATCCCCGGTACCACTAAACAAACAAATAAATAAATAAATCAGTTGTCTCTCTGTCTATTTATTTGGCACAGGGCCTTACTACACAGCTCAGACTCATAGTGATCCTCCTGACAGCCTCCCCAGTGCTGGAATTATAGGCACGCATCACCACTTCTGGTTTTGGGGCCAGCACAGCATGCAGTACTGGGGATCGAATCTGGGTCCTTATGCTTGCCAGGCAGGCACTTAGACCACTGAGCTATCTCCCCAGTCAGTTTCTTTGAGGTGCTGGGGATTGAACCCAGGGTCTTGTGCTTGCAAGGCCTCAGCTCTCCCACTGAGAGCTGCATCCCCAGTCTATCTTAGCAAGTATTTGGTAAATGGGAAAAGTGAACAAAAGTTGCCAACCCAGTATCTTTCAAGAGTTTGCTGGATCAAGTGAGATGTATGCATTTCAGGGAACTCCAAAGGTTGACTCAGAAAACTGGAACCAGAGATTTAAGATTCATCCTATGCCAACCAAATAGCTCAGCGGATTAAAGCACCTACAAGCAGGTACAGGGGCTGGGCCACGCTGAGACACGTGAGCCTGTAATCCCAGGGAGGCTGTAAACAGGTGTTTATGAGTCTGATCTAGTAGTGAGACCCTGAACACCCCGTAGATCCTTCCATAAAATTAAAAAAAAAAAAAAAAGATTTGTCCTATGACACAAGCCCTTATGGTACTGACAAGGAAACTGAGGCCCAGGAGGGTTAAGTTTCCTGGGCTTCGTGGCCACTTATCAAGTTAATGGCAAAGGTGGGACTCTTAGAGCAAATAACAAAGTGCACTTTGGAGTGTTTCCTTCCTGATGGCCTTGTTGGAACAAAGGATGGGAAAGTTAAATGGGCGTGGTATGTACGCAAGGTTATGACAAATATGAACTCAACATTCAAAGGCACAATGCTCTATGCAAATCTTACTCGATTGTTGTCTGATCCAACACACCGGTGACTGGGATCCCATAAAACTGCTGCATAGTGGAGACCGCTGACTGCAAGGCCTTCCCTGAGTGCAGTGCAGATGCCCGGGAATCATAAGGAAGCAGATAGCCATATGACTTTAGCCAGTTCTGAAAGACATGGGAAAGAATAGGCTGCATCCATGCTGGAGAAGGCCCTGATCTACCTGGGTAGCGATTTGCCCTTCAAAGTAGCGATCATTGGGGCCCGGTGGGATGGCTCAGTGGTTTGAAGCGCCTGCTTGGGAAAGCTTGGGCGGCTTCAGGGACCGCGGTTCGATCCCCGGCACCACATGCTGCGCCGGCCCTGCCCTTGGGGCGGGCTGAGCCAGCCATAAGAATGAGTGAATGGACAAATAATAAAGGTTCTGAAACAAGAAAATAAAGAATTTAAAAAAAAAAAAAAAAAAAAACAAAGTAGCGATCATTTCACCCAAGTGTCTCACAGACCCGCGTCAATTTCTTCCCCATTTACTCCATTCTGCAGATGCTGTCAATCTCCAGAAAACACAGCTGTGATTGGCTCACTCCCTTGCTATCATACTTTCACTGAACTTCTACTGGCTACAGAATAAAGATAAATTTCCATTTAAAGGTTTCCCCTGTCCTGCTTCTTTATTGATTCAGTGCTTTCTACTGATATAAACCTAACAGGCCAGAACATGAAAACAGTTAATTCCCTGAAGGAGAGTGGTCTGATGAAATGTGTCCACTAGAAATTCATAGTGTTTAAAGTCAAGAGTCTGGCAAAGCATCACAGTTTAGAATATCTGGTGGTAGGTTGTACACATTTTTATTGCTAAATGATTTCCCCTCAAAAGCAAGCCATTATAATAAATATAAACAGAACAATGCAATCTTTAAAAACAGAACTGGGTGTGATGGTGCATGCCTGTAATCCCAGCCCTTGGGAGGGTGAAGACAGGAGAATCACTATAGTTTGATCTATGTAGTGAGACCCATAGACCCTATATACCCTGTACTAAATAAAGAAAGAAAGAAAGAAAGAAAAGGGTGAGAGAGAAAGAAAGAAAGAAAGAAAAAGAAAGAAAGAGAAAAGCAAGCAAGCAAACAAACAAAAAAAGCAAGGGCTAGTGAGATAGCTCAGCAGACTAAGCACCTGCTTTGGCAAGTGCAGGGATCAGGGTTTGATCCCAGGTCCAGCAGGCTGCACTGGTCCCACCCCTGGGGCATGCTGAGCCGTGACTGAGCCCGAGTGAGGTGGCATACTGCCCAGTGATCATAGTGATCTTCCTGTTTTCAGATTCCCCAGTGCTGTGATTACAGGCATGTGCTGCCACGCCTGGTTTGCGTAGCTGGCTTGGCATGGGGCCAGCATAACATGCAGTACTGGGGATCAAACCTGGGTCACTTAGGTCCTTGTGCTTTCCAGGCAGGCACTTAGACCACCTAGCTATCTCTGTAGCCCACAGAAATGAATTCTTAAATTTATTATTATTATTTTTTTTTTTTTTTTTTTTTTTTTTTTTTTTTTTTTTTTTTTTTTTTTTT